>JAGVSQ010012982.1:0-11337 GCA_022683975.1 Rhyacophila evoluta
GGAGGACGCAAGAATACTGGCGGACGACAGGGATTCTTGGAGGCGGCACGTGGTGACCATATACTCCACTTAGGGAGTGAACGTTGAAGAAGAAGACAGGAACTGAGAAAACAAGTGTGATTTACAGGGTTTTTTCTACCAAAAAGCATATTTTAACATGCTATAGCTCCGTCGAATTGTAGAAATGGTTTAAATATTGATTACAATAAAATGTTTATAATAACAGCAATGTTGCATACTCAATTATTCGGGAGACGTCTTCAGTTGCTCAACCCATTGATAGA
Organism: Rhyacophila evoluta; assembly: GCA_022683975.1. Classification (NCBI taxonomy): domain Eukaryota; kingdom Metazoa; phylum Arthropoda; class Insecta; order Trichoptera; family Rhyacophilidae; genus Rhyacophila; species Rhyacophila evoluta. The sequence continues at coordinate 285 of JAGVSQ010012982.1, forward strand.
TGCCCGTGTCTTTGGATTTAAAAAACCTACGACTACGTAGCGCGAACGCTAACCTCTCAACTACCAGAGAAACTATATACATATGAGTACGCAATAGGAAAACTCAAAACTAATATCGGGAAAAAATCATTATTCGTACGATTATTTATGGCGTTTTAATCATGAGATCTAAGTGCCGAGAAGTGACTGTTTATCGACATATGCAATAACAAAGTAACATCCGTATGTATGCGTAATATAAGCGAGTCATATATTTACATGACAAATGGACTCATATCTAAGTGATCAGTGTCAACTGAACACAGCAATTTATAACACAAGTTATATTCACGAACACAGAGAAATATTAGAACGGTACAATTTTGTTTTTAAATAGTTATCGACTGAAAAAAGGAACGTTAATAAATCTCGAGTATAAAGTTGTTTTTTGTATATGGCATTATTAGTCGAATGCAAGTCCCGTGATATTTACGGTCGTATTTAATGATCTGTGAAATGTGACATAATATCCGAAATCGGTTTCGTTTGAATTGGAAATAAAAATTACAAGTCTCGTTGAACTCATAGCAGAATCAATTACAAAAAAGAAATTAGATTTCGCACTAGCAGTAGATTCAATAAAGAAAAACGATTTCGAGTAATCGACTTACCGATCTGGAATTCAATTAAAACCTTAAGGTTCACTAAGGGATAATAAAACGGCTTGTGAAGGTTGTACTCACCTGCAACAAGAAAAAAAAATATTAGTTCCAAAGATAAAAAAAAAAAAAAATGATGCCAAAGATAAAAAGAAAATACCCACCATGAAAATGTTAATTACATTCTCTTCATTATCTTCCGTATCTTGGATATTATGATTAGTGATAAGACGTAATTTGTTATAGAAAGATTCTAAGGTAATATTTGTAATTAAGGCATTCACGCTAGTTACTATCGCTATGAGATAGATTAATATTTTAATTAAAATAGTAAACTACCCCTATTATAAAATGAAATTAGTTTACAACAATTTGAACCGGATTTATCAGATGAAAACACGCTAAGTAACATGTTTCTTTCTAGTCTTAATAATAAAGATTTAAAATGAATAAGAAATAAATATTAAAATTAATGGTTATAGTAGCAATTTAAGCCCTAATTACTTCCTTCTGATTTCTATTTTACACTGTGTCTTTATTGTTTTATTTATTTTGCCAAATATCTTAACATTCAAATTATTATATGAAGGATGTAGTTCCAAATTCCAATTTCAATAAGCCAAAATTTAAAGGAGATTATATTGAAAATGATTTTGTCTACAGGTTTATATGCTATATACTCCTCTGTACAAAAAATACTTGGTAAAATTTTTTACATTAAAATTTTGCGTGATGGAATAAGTTCACTTCGAAGATATCCCCCCCCCCCATTTAATAAATTTGATAATTTCCGCTCCAAGCGTGGAGCACACGGATTTCTATGATTCGAAGCCTTGTCTTAACGGATCGTTTTTGACGAAAGCCATTCAACAAATCGAGTAAATATTCGCGCATATTTAAACTTAAAATCGTTATGCGACTCGACCACCTTGAGTTTTACCATTTTATTTGTATTATTATATATGAAGTTCGGTATTATTTATATTTCATAATAACTACAAATAAAACAAACTTTGTGTGTTAATATAACACAATAATTAGATTAAATTAGATATTATGTATATGATAGTAATAATGTCGATAGAATTTGAATAGTGATAATAAATCGCCAACCAATTCAATGATGAATCTATTCAAGGATTGGTTATTGCAACATTATCGACTAATTCTAGCAAAACGATAAGCGAGTTAGCGTTTTCAAATATCACTAAATAATTGCGAAGATGAAGATGTAGATCTATCGTATTTTCTAACTGGATCTATGGAGAAGAATATGATTATGAAGAGGAAAGCATACAGATTGAAATATACTCTGAAGGTAAATAATAATTATCATTAATAACTCCTATTTTGGATAAAAGATGAATTATTATTGATTTCCAAGTAGCATTTGTCACACAACAACAAATGGGAATTAGGCCTACTGGGGACACCACGTAAAGAACAGCATTTTGTACTTTTCGTCGAAGGTAGTGTGAAAAAAAAGCGCACGTTTCATGAGAAAAGGTTACGACTCTGTAAACGGAATTACCTTCAAAACGACTACCTTTATGAATAAAAGACACAGTATATTTTTGTAAGAGATTTCTTAAGCTACTAATTTGACATTCAATATATTTTTCGATTTGGTGACGTAAAATGCGTAGTGTTGTATCAAGACTCGAATCGATGGGAGCTTTTGATATTATTTTTAGAACCTCAATATCAAGGTATATACTGAATGCAGCTTTTTCAGAAGCTTGGCAAAGTGCAATGTCTAATTTCACTGGGCTGATTGCCTAGACCTTATCAGATACATCAGTAATAAGTTTGCGCTGGTAAATGAAATTTGGAATTCAAAAAAATGACATTTATATTACATATACTTTATTCTCGTATTAATTTTAACCCCGATAAAATCCCTTAGTGGTATTAGTTTGTATATTATATATTTAAATATATGAAACATATTATACATATATTATAAAAAAATAATGTCTCAAATTTATTAAGGGCGTAATTAGTTCGTAACTGCAGTTATATTTTATACAATTTCGATATTAATTGTACACTTAATTTTGAAACACAGACGACAATCCACCCAATAAAGCAAAATTGTTCATAGAAGATTTTTATTGCAAAAGCTCCCATTAATAATATTTTATTGCGGGTATGAATAATTTTATTGCAGCTTTCTAGTTTGACGAGGTTATGTAAAAGTAAAGATGAAAAAAGTTTCCTTCTGATAAATTTGGACGAACATTCAATGGAGATCGCAATCTGGCAATATTAATGTTGGACGAGAAAGTCTGGGAAAGAAAATTGTTTTCAGAACCTTATACTTAACATGAGTTCTAGTGCATCAAAATGCAATGGATAACGAAGGACTTATAAGGAACGAGGGATGTTGTATAATTTTTAGGAAGTGCATTTCGTTTCCTATATGATTAAACCTGACAGATTGTTTTTTACGAGAATTGTTTGTCAGATAATTTCTCAACCCAATAGGCAGGCATCCAGTCTTGTATTTTTGATTTTTTTGAAAATCCGCTAAATGGGGAATCGAAGCCACATTCCCCGGATTACTAGGCGCGCACGCTACCAACTACGCTACCGGGGATACCAAATAAAAATAGAACTAAGAAATTAAAATGACAAAAATGACTTAACATAGTAAATTATTTTTATATTACGATTAAAATTAAACTATTTAATTAGCTTGGTAGAATAGCCTGATTTCCCTTATTGAAACGATATATAGGTAGGCAATCGTCAGACACTAATTTAGCACCAGTTTCGCCCAGGGAAAATCAGTTTCTTCCCCCTTTATTAGCGAAACACTCCTTTTCGATCGACTTCCCTCAATAATTCCAGAATCACCCACTCGTTGAAGAGAAAATAAACGGAAAATTGCGTAAACGTGGTATTTTTCTACCCCTTCCGATTTGCACGACGCTGAATTTTATTTGCAAGACATCTGCACCATATGGAGAATATATGTAGCTACCACAATATCAGATAATACTTCGCTAGATACATACTACATGAGGATTCACTGGACGCTATTTATAATATTATGTATGATCATTAAAAAATAAATACTATCTATAGAATGTACTCGGCGGAGTAACGGGATTCAGGTATGACCTGCAAGCAGGCAAGAATAATGGCGGGCGACAGGGATTCTTGGAGGCGGCACGTGGTGTCCATATGCTCCACTTAGGGAGCTGATATGAAAGAAAAAGAATTAAAAAATGCAAACTACTGAAATTTTCTCCGTACAATAAAATAAAAAAATGTGTTATTATTATTACATTATTTATAACGATGAAGGAGATAACTGTTCACAGTGTTCACATTTACGAGGACGAGAACGGAGCCAATGAGCATATATATACAATTAAAATGGTTTATCAAGTATTTACAATTCCATTGTGGAGTTGCTCAATTAGCATGGGAATTAAGCTGTGAAGGAAGGTTCCACTTCAAAGCAATTATTAGCAGTTTAAGTACGAGTATATGATATGTACAGATTTCATTTAATTTTGTTTTATCTTTCAGAATTTTCAGGTTTTGCAGGTAGTGATTTGAGGACATAGTCAAAATATTAAGAAAACTTTGAAAGGCACTTAGACTAGAACTCGTGTTTTATTTACACAATTTGAAATTAATTTAATGAGTGAACAAGTGAGCAAGTTCGGCAACGCGACAGCACGTTGTCGTCACAACAACTTGCTCACTCACCTATTTATAGCTCTGGTGCATTTCAATTACCGATGCTCTGCTGCTGTCGCTCTGAGGCCGTGGCATATATCATAGCCTCGATCTCTATGGTTTATATCAAAATAACAAATTGCAAAATAATCAGTTTTTACACTCTCCTGTAATATTTTCAAAAATGTACTAGTAAAATTTGGACTTTAGCCATCGATACAATAAAATAAAAGTTAATATACAATTTGAGATAGAAAAGAAAAATGTCAGCTTGTCGAAAAATTCAATTCTAGAAATTTATTAAAAAAACATCAATCTCACAAAGGTGGAAGATATAATACAAACAGCACATGCAGTTTCATTAAACAAAACCGTTGCCCTTTCGATTGGCATCACTACTGATAAAATATCTGGAAAGTATTCACTCTCCACAGACACATGATCCACTTTCCAATTGAAAAATATTTATTGACATAGCTCTACTTAAAGAAATCTAAATAGTCAACGATTCTTTTGTAGTTTTAAAGAAGGCATTCAATTTTATGTTATTATTAAGGAGAGGGTACTTCATGCCACAAACATGTCGTACAAAATGACCACCGGGGTTTGCAAAATAAAATATTGTTTATAAGTACGACTGATCGAATTGGTGAACAGTCTTCTGTAGAAAAATTCTATCCTATATTCCGAGTCCACGATAAAATGAAACACCCTTTTTTATCCCATGCTACACCATAAATCATTTCGGAATTGCAAGTAGACCTAATGCCATAAGAACGAAAGAAGCTTATAGAAAATGCGATACGAAATGCTACATTATTATGAAACATAAATAAAGCAAAATAATTTAGTACTTACAGTTGATTTAATACGTCAGAATATTATTAAATTATACTTTTAAATATTATAATCAAAGGAAGGATGTGTTTTTGGTGTACGTATAACTTGATAAATTTAATTATTATTACATCAATATGTACTATAAAACATGAAATACTCGTGTGTGTCTATCTGTCACAAGAACTCTTCCTACACGTTGAACAGTAGCGACGCGAAATTTTCACATAGTACTTCGAATGCCATTTCTAGAACAATTGTTTTACTTTTAACTTTAAACAACAAACCCGATAATCAAAAAGAGACTAAAACGTTGTACAAGTATTGAAATATTTTTTTAATAACACGAATAAAAAAATTAATTTGAATTAGCGGTTTGACTGTCAACCAATCGCCTAGGTGTTGATGGCTTACATTTTTTTACGCAGCAAGGGCTGGTCCTAATCACGACTTAATTTTTCCTACATACCTAAGTGATTTTTCTTACCAATTCATCTAAAATTCAGAATAAATTATCAGAAGTTGGGGTAAAACTAAATTATTTACAAAAAAAAAACTCAAATAAAAACGGATGCATTGATAAATGCAATCCGAGAAATATTAATAATTATATTATTTTAAAAACTACATTTCTTATACACCGTATTGATAAAAAAGCCAGACGCAAATGGTCGTTGCCAGTATTTCCCGCTAATGTCATGAAAACGACACATCATTGCTTAGTATTCAACTGGTTAATATTAGTTGAAAACTTTTGTCGATATTCTATCACGGTTGTTTTCATTTTCATTATCGCTACACGACAAATAACGCCTTCCTGTTTTTACAAAAATACATGTACATGACGTACAATATTAGTGTGTTATGGAAGTCATTCTTTGTGGGTCACGCATTGTTCTGCTAGATGCGCCAACAATACACTGTGATTACTACACAGAAATAGACAGATCAAAAAAATAAACAACAATGACATTTTGCAAGCGAATGTTTGTGATATATTATTATTGTTACAAATGAGGAGTACAGCTACAGATCCGTCACTGACATTGTCACCACGGTAGCATATTATTTTAATTATTTACCACAAATTATAAACAAAACTATTTTGAAATAAACAATATTTTTTTAATATCCATAGAGAATGTAATCGATTTTTATTTTCAGTAAAGTAGAATTATCAAGAGTGGGATAATTTAAATATAGAACAGTATTTGCTAAAATAACGTTGTTCGACAGTTCTTGATAGTGACAGGAAAACACGAAAGAAACGTTTCAAATTAACCCAAAATAAAAATCTTTTAAATTCTTAATGCAGTAAAACATAATATCCTACACTCTTTCATATTATTTTAACGAAGAATTCACTCTATATTATATATATAATTAATAAAAAAATACGAGTATTGGACTAAATACAACAAACAATTCACGATTTGACTATTGTTTAAAAAAATCGTGACCTTGAAAACGTTCAGTTTTTTGTCTCTCTCCTTCATACGTATAAGATGTTTACCTTCTTTCTTCTACTTTCTTTTACATCTGTGCATGTACGTCGATCGTAAAATTTAAGGTAAACAATAAATCATTTGAATTATATGCGTTCGACTATTTGTTTAGTTCTTCGTTGTTTTCGTTTACTGCGACATCTAATACGCGAAATGAAGTATACTCAGAATAGTAGACATTAAATAAAATGGCGTATAACATAAGTGTTTTCAATAAATATACTAAAGATTAGTTGTTTTAGGGTGAGTTTGCACGTATAAGAAACAGATCCTTGTTGCTTAATTATTAAACGAATATCAATGGTATTTCATAGTTCTTAATAGTGACAGGCAAAGACAATGAAAGAAATATTAATGTACAATAAAGGCGAACGTTTCAGTTTTATCCATATATATTATTTCGAATAGAATGAAAATTCGACTAAAAACATACAAAACACATGTTTCTGGCTATTTAAAGAACAGCAATCAGATGCTGTTGTAATTTGTTAACGCTTCAATTTAAAAAAAGGTGAGTTGTCCTATGTAAATATACAAATGAAGACGTATCTGCTATTCAACAGCTCTTTTACAGTATTCTAAGAACAGACGAGTAAATAAAAATGATTGTTTGTTATAAATTTTACATACGGAAGCTATCATAGAATCTATCGTATAATATGCAATATATATTCCTGTAATAATATGTTTTCTCGGAAAATAAATTTACAAAGACAAGATTTTTGTATTACTTAGTAAACGATATTTTAAATATTGTTAGTATTTGTTGGAATTAATTATAAAGAAGGAGTTTGACGCACATCCGTTAAAAATATCTATGTTGCCTAACTAAATAAAAACAGAGTATCTATTATACATAGGACATAACATGCAAAACACTGCGTTTTTATTTATGTTTTGTTAGTGAATTTATAATTAATATTTTGAAATTAATTTTGTAAATAGAGTAGTAATATGTATTCTATATTAAAATGACTTCAATATAAATAAAACACACCATAAAATTTATGTTTTAAATGTATGTTTAAAAAAATCATTTTTTTTTAAACATTTTAAACATACGAATTCAACCCATCAAACTATTTGCATTATTAAAAAGCAAGAACAGAGTGTACTAATTATTGCTGTTTATTAGTACACTCATACATAATAATAGCATAAAGGTTAGCGTACACACCTTACATCTGGGGATTGCAGGTTCGTTTGCTAGATTTAAAAAAATCAGGGCTGGGTGCCCATCGGATTGAGCAATTGTCTGAGAAACAACTCTAGTGATAAAATAATTTGTCAATGCAGTCTTCACAATGTGTAGATTCATAATACGTAAGTTGTATTATAATCCACTTTCAGAACGAACATTTATATTATAGAAATATGAGTAGATATTATTTTTTTGTATTAATTTTAAGTGAATTTTTTCCCGATTGTGGGGAGTATATGATAAAACACTTTGAACATCACTGTTATGATTAATTATGCCTATTAAGAGGCTTACAAAAGGATTAGTATATATCGTCATATAGTCGAGTACTTAATTAAATAGTATATGTGAATTACCAAGGGATTTTGCCATTGATTGCATGGTGTAATATTCGTTAAAAAATTATACATATGAATGGTGGTTATAAAGGTAAACTTGAAGCAATTGTGTGCTTCATGAATCAACAGACATACTCAGTAAACAGAACAATGATCAATAAATAACATAATCGGGCCAACGATAAAGTTTACTTTTTTGATTTTATTGTTTTCCCGACGAAGAAATGAAAGAAGAAGAAAAAAGTTGATTGAGCTCCATAGAAGTGTAAAATCAGTTACGACTTAGATCGGCATAAATAATATCGAGTAAAAACTTTAATTAACACTATCAATTTATAGCAGTAGATGGAAAGTTATTTTCACATTTAATTAAATATTTTAATTAAAATTAACTGCTATAATAAAGTCTAAATACTTTTCATTAAATCATCATATAAAAATAATAAATTTAACATAATACGAATTATGTATGGTGCCGAAATAAACCTTTTGTAAGGTTTCAGCTGGCTTAAATAAATTCGCTCCCATAGTAAAGTATATGGATCTACTCAGTGTGAAGATATCCATTCCGAATGTTGAGTATTTCTTTGTGAAAGTGAAGACGTCTTGACAGAATATTTTTCACGAGAATTGTTTGTTAGCAATTGCTCAATCAATTCCTGCATTTTTAGATTATGAGAAATCCAATATATGTGGGAATCGAGTACGCATTCTTCGGATTGCTAGGTGCGCATGCTAACCTCTAAGCTACCGGGAAACAAATATATATAAATGGTTAAATTATTAATTTTGAGGCATCCTCAACAGCAAATTAGGTTCGCCATCACACTTTACCTGTAAAATACATTAACTATGACTTATTAACCTGAACTATACATTTTTAAGCCATGTTTATAACGAAAGTTGAGCATATGAATCTGAAAACCAGTTTTTCAGATAATTACTTAATATAATGGTATCCACTGCTGCATTTTCGGATTTATTTAAATCGGGCAGACATGCGAATCGAACCCACATTCTCTATATGCGAGGCCTGCACGTTAATCTCTCGGCTACCAGGAAAGTGAATTATTCTCGTACATACTGTCTACTACACTTTTTTATGTAAACTATTTTTAACTTACACATGCATTTAATGTAATATTTTGTTTTATAATGTCGTTTTCAATCAATCATTCAATTTATCAATTTTATACGTTAAAAAATTTCAAATAAAGGACTTTTTTCGCAATTTTTGATCGATTCAGAAGACACATTCATTTCAGCCAACAAAGGGACAAAACAATAAAATATTAGATAGAAAAAATCTACTCACGTTTTCTGGAAATATAAGACATTTTATTAGAGAAAATGTATACTTTCCTGATAGAAAAAAAACAAAGGTTTACTACGTTCGATCTGACGCCTTTGAAATTGATATTCTTTTATGGCATTTCTTTACCTTATCCACGGACGCTAATGGGTTTCATATAAAAAAAATGTCGGGTTAAACTTAAGAAAGGCCACCCTGCATGGACGCCTATGTGCTGAGAAGGTATATAAATATATTCATGAGATTAAAGTTTCTCAAAAGATTTTCTGGCAGGTCACCCACATTAAGACGATATGATCAACTAAAATACTATGATAGTTATACAAGTCAAATCTTTTTATAACAACTACCAAAGTAATGAAATTTCCAGTATAACGGATGTTTTGTGTTGTCCTGAATAAACATTCAAACACTTGAGGAATTGTCAAGACGTTTTTACCTTCGGAGAGGATATTTTCACACTGTATTACACAATATCTATATGCTCCACATTTGTAGGAAAGATGGCATAAAAAAATTTATGAGGAAAATATACATAAATAAATATAAACTATTCGTTATACAGTAAAAATGTTTAAAAATCTAGTGAAAATTTCAATAATATACTGTCAACACTAAAGAAACGTACTATGTAAAGAAGGAATTGCGTAAAAAGCTTTCAACTCGAACGCTTTTACACGACAATGAACATATATTATATTTCTTCGGATACTAAATAACGAATTTTACTGAAGAAATATTTGGCTTGTATGAGCACAATGGCACATGAATAATAATAATAAAATAAGTAAATATCCGTCTTTTATGTAAAGGAAAATAATAATTGAAGAGCAAACAAGCCTAAAATGTTTGCGAAGCTCTGATATAAAAGGATTTTCATTCAATACAACGCAATGAAACGGTTAGAAGATAAATGTAGACTTAACACAGAGAAGTGAGTGATAAATTATATTTATTTTAATTGTTATAATCTTTTATAACAGCGTCTACCTTCAAAAAAGATGTTTACATTTGTATTTAATTTCAAGAGACAACATTCCTAAATTTGTATTTACTGTTTATTTGACCTCGTATTTAAGAATTTAATATTTTAGCGTTAATAAATTACGTAAATATACGAAGCTTATAATTTTAAAACATAAATTTATGTTTTCAACAATTCTATTGATCCAATTAGTTCAACGTTTCTTAACATATGGGCCTCGACCCAAAATTGGGTCACTTGGTATATTTCGAGTTGCAAAATTTCTCAAGATGAAAATTTATTTAATACAATCTACAATATATTTTATATACATAAGACAATTTGTAACAAATTCAGAGTTCCACAAGTAGGGGACTGTACTGTAATTTTTGCTTGTGCGTTTTAGTTCATTCATATTGTACCGGGTCTCGAAACCAAAATCATTACCATAACTAGGTAACAAAAGGGTTAAGAAAAGCCTAGTGCGCTAATTTTAATAAATAATAAATTATTAATATTTTCGACAGATGGTGCTTGATGGAAATTGATTTTAAATTCTGAATTA
>JAGVSQ010012983.1:0-11335 GCA_022683975.1 Rhyacophila evoluta
TAGGAATGAAAAACAGCTGATGTTCCCGATTTCTTAGGTAGTTATCAGGGGCATAGGTATTAGGTATTTTACTATAGTAGGTATTTTTTTAAATTAAACTATTTATAATAATCTACACATACGCAAATACTGTGGTATTTATTGATACATTTCGCTAAATGTGTCGTCGTAGGATAACTATTCGATCAAAATAATCATAAATCTCTTTTCACTTTCAATTTCCACCCACGTGGGACGTGTTTGAGTCACAGCAGGACTTATTAAAAATACACTCGCAGCCAGAACTTGACTTTGGGGAGGTGGGCTCATACCTGAGACTTGAGATTGGATCTTCCGACGCATCACATACCGCAAGAGTGCCAGCATATTACACGCGACATATGAAAAAAATTTACGACAAAAATATAGTAACATTGCAGTACGTGCAATCTGATTACGTTGTACGTTGCAGGTGTCACTTGATTTTCAAAGTAAATTCACAAGCAACATTCATGGATGGCGTCTTTAGAAAGGCAAACGGACTTAACCCTTAAACAAAATACCTTTTTTCAGTCGCAATGTTTAAAAATTAATACAAGTTTAAAAAAAATGTATTCTCCAAATACCGAATTTGCATTTAATTTAGCTTTTAACTTTGAAATAAGAATCCCCTGTCAAATTTGTGACCACAGAGACTACAGTAACATACATCACAATAATTTAATTGGTTTTTTTCAAAAACTTGTCAAATTAATATCTTAATTGGGTAAATAAGACACGGAGATTAGTCTTAATTATCTACAAGGTTGTGCCTATTTAATAATTTGACTTGGGCCAAACATCATTAAATATACTTTTGTGTGCTTCATGTAAAAAAACTGTGGGTTACGCTCTTTTTTCTTTTTACAGTCGATATTAATCTGATAGGCATTTTTAATTTTCACTCGTCACTGTATACTCTAGCATAATTTGTAAAGTGAGTTGAACGTATTATAGAAATTGTCGAGTATAGTGTATTATTGTGGATGGTTCATATTTTAGAAAACAAAAACTACGCGTACTTTAGGGTTATGTCTATTTGATATTTTTACTTTTGACTCAAAATCATGAAATAGATATTTTTCTGCCTCTTGTAAATTTTTTTCTGTGTATGTGACGTTCTTTTGCCCTTCTACAATACAACTATTTAGAACAATCATACCACTACCCTTTGGAGAAGAGTGAACTTAATTAAAAATGTATACTTTGAACCTGATATGACAGCAACTAATATGAAATAAGATAGTTTATTTGTAAGGTTAGAATAAGTACCGTTTGAAATAATATAAATTGGTATACTTTCTTGTTCTGCTCCATCTTAAAAAAAATCTCATGCCACCTTTAAGTTATTTAAAAAATGCATCATTGTTTGAAAATTAAAAATAATCCAATGATTTATATGAGGGGTATATTATCAAAGTAGGCTTATTCTACCGTGCCAAAATTTAAATAATATCTTGAAATTATGTTTTTTTTTGTATGAAAGAACCATTTAACACTCAAACCATTGAGATCAAACCAAAAAGAATGAAATAAAAATAAACATTCAAAAATAAGATACATGGTTACTCTACATAAAAATAAATGTTTTAAATTTTACATGGTGAAATAAGTTTACTTTGAAAATAAATTGATATGCCATGATAATAATTTAGTAAGTAAGTTATTAAAAAAAACTCGATAAAATTGACTAGGTGGAAGCTCTTTTTCTAGTTGCAAATTTCACAAGTTATCCTTATATATCCTTTTCAAACTTAAAGGCTAAATTTAGATACTAATTTGGCATTTACAGCTTATATTCTTTAAATAGAACGTGTATCAAGTTGTATATATTCATATAATGGAATAAAGGTTATGTTTTTAAATTGTTACGTCTTTTTTCCTTTCCACTGTCGATAAATCTGACATTGACTTAAGTGCAGTTTCGGTGATTAAAACAAATCTCATAAATTTGCAATTCAATCGCTCACTACACTAAAATGTATATTTAACTGAGATGAATGAGTATTTGTGGAACGTAATAGTAAGATTTATTACAGTTCCTAAATTTAATGTGGCATTTTTTAAATGTCTTTACATGCCAGAACTGACTGCATCATCGTGTCTAATATTACATTAGTAGACTCTCGATTATGAGTATAGTTGACTCTCCAAATAGAACTGATCGTATTGAGACAGGACAGACACCTTTGGGCGACCAATTTAAATTATTGGTTCATCAGAAACGTGGACCAAAGTCACCCCACTTTACAATCAGTTATTTGAATTTTTGCTACAGTTACTTAATTATTCTGTCATATTAAAATACACCAGGACAAATCAATGACAAATATTTTTTTGTGTATCTTGCAATATTTAATAAACATACAAATTAAAACATATTATTGTTCACCGCAGCTTATAAGTATATGTGTTCATGAATCATCTAATACTATAAAATAGGTCCAAATTAACATTATCAATGCATAAAAAAATTGATATACATATCATATTTATTTATTTGAGTGAAACTCATAATTCGTCAATACATCAAGCAATCTATTCACGATTTAAAAAAATGTGTAACGATACATTTGCACATTATGAAGAACCATATGGTCCACAAGCCTTGTGGTGGGACTGGTGTAATCATATAATTGATTGATACCTTGCTGTAGGAACTATTTTGAAAGCAGAATATTAAGATAGTAAATTGAACATATAATTATATGCATATATTGCATACCATGTTCGCTCCCAAAGAAAAGCATGTGGATCTACACAGTGAAAAGATGCCCGCTCCGAATGTGGAGTATATGAATTTCTGCAATGTGAAGGCAAGTTTTGACAGATTATTTTTCACGATAATTTCTTGTCAGACATCTCTTTAACCCAATACGCATGCAGTCCTGGATTTTCAGATGTTTTTAAATTTGGTAGATGTGGGAATTGAACCCGCATTCCTTGGATTGCTATGCGCGCACGATAACCTCTACGCTACTGGGAATACTGGGAAGATAATTATATTTTGAAAACATTAACCAGCTATCTTCGTAAAGTTGTAATTTTTCAGTTCGCCTTAATTAATATTTATATATTTATAGCACTCAATTTGGCAAGCAAAACATATTACAATTTATAAATGATTTTTGTATATAATTTATATTACATGCGAAATCCACAAGAATTTTAAGGATAAATGGAAGTGCGATTAAAAGGAAGTTCCTGATAAAAAGTTTTCTGGCAGTTATCAGAGACACAATCAGAACTATTACTTAAAACTTATAATAACCATGGCAAAAAATATTAACCACATCTTAAAACAGCGTTTTAAACTATCACACTGTGTGAGAAATAATATGTGATTTTTTACGAATACCGCTCTTTCAACTCTCGTACAGCTGATAGAATAAATTAAAACTATTGTACATGCATGACTTCGAAACAAACATTGATTTACAATAATTAAAACAATCACAGATATTTGCATGTAAATCAACTGTTCCGTTTGTCTACCACGTTAAATATCTTTTATATATAGCCATTTGTATTATAAATTATTAATCTAATCAGCATTTACTTAATTCAATTTCATTCAATTAATATCAAATACTATCGATAAGGATAATTATTCAATTTTTACGATATTCACTTGTATAATATTTTATATAAAGCATACGTCCAAAATTTACGATTCCACTCCGACCCTTCATGTTCTCGAACAGCCATATTATATTCTTTCGGATCATTTCAGCGTCCCTTGATTCAGATCGTTTTTTTAGGAAACCGAAATTTCGCCAGTCTAAAATTCGACCAGGCCTAGAATGAGGCTCTCCGGAGGAATCAGCAGCACTCGTTTTAATCATTCCCAGCATCATTGGACAAGTTTTAAGAAACATTTTGTCTTATCTTCATCATACCAGCATTTTTTAATGTCACCAAATCCTTCATGTGTATAATACCTAGCCCTTTAAATACTGAATGATGATATATTGTTTTCTGGTGAAGATTATTGTTCTTCGTCTTCGCATATAACTTTTTCAATACCACTTACAGGAAATTGTAAAAATTAAACACTTATTTATACAAATATACACATTACGCATTTTTTATATAATTCTGTGACCTTTAAAATTGTTCTGAAACTGTTGTGTAAAACTCTACTATAGCAAAAAAAGTTCTGATGTTTTTACTAATCATCAAAATCCCACCGGCCAGAAAAAGAGATCGAAGATATTTTTTCGAAATTTTTAAGAAACACCTCAAATAATAAATATATTGTTTTTCATAAAATTTAAAATCAAGTAAAAATACTTGTTATTTGATTATAATATATAAAGAAATATCTGAAAAAATATTTAGTTATATTGAGTTATTCACGATTGAATTTCATAATAAATATTTATATCTCAAGAATGTCAACTCAAAGTGTCCTATTATAACTATTAGGATTATTTTAACAGATCACAAAACCGTTCACGTAGCATTGTTCAATATTAACTTCGCTATCCGTCTGCCAAAACAACTTGAAGGAATTTTCATAGCATCCAATTGCAAAACAGCCCAACAAACATAACAACCGTCAAACAAATGCTAATCTTAAACAGAAACATCTTTTGTAAATGTGGATCAACATTTCGGCTGCTACAATCATTTCCTTGGGTCGTTTCGTTCGGGAAATCGGTTTCAGTATGGCAGGGGAGGTATTGAAGACTCACATCCGATTTGTAATTAAACTATTTGCGGTGAAGTCTTGGCAAAGCACAGATTGACGGCGATGAACCTAAATAAAACTTGATATATTCCTTTCAGGTGCCGAAACTTTGTGGTTTTAACAAATTTAATATTTAATTATACCAAAATCAATTGTATCACAAAAAAGCTTCACGTATAATATTTATACCATAAAGATATTGTTGAAAATATTTAACAGTATATGGATGCAAGTAACAAATTTGATAACATGATAATTAATGATGAAAACCTGTAATTAACGATTATGTTTATCAGTGACCAAAAGTCGTATCAGAGAAGATAAAACGAATATTGAATTGGTTTTGGATGTAATAACCACATCGCTTTGGAGGAATAAATACTCAGGAAGTTATAGAGAGTATACATGCTGCTTTTATTACTTGTTTCCGATTCACAATTGATTGATTTCCAATATATATATATATTTTTTATCGATTCATATAAATAATTATGAAAGTTATAGAAGTTCATAAAACAACGTTTTTGGCTCTTAAATATTTCACTTTCTGTAATTGCATCAATCTATTTCTTAACTACACATATTATGTTAGTTTTTTCGATAAATCATGTCGCGTTTCTTTGATTAGTACTTACGAATTTTATTTTTTGTTTTTGTATTTACGTTTCCTGGAATTTCTTTAGAGAAAAAATAGCCATACATCGTAGGCGACCATTTCGTATAATAACAAAATATATGTGAAATTTTATCTTCTAAACCTCCCGTAAGTAAATTTAAATTGTATACCTACTTTACAAATATATAACTAAATAGTGATACTTCAATTTACAATTTCGCTGAATTTTGTAGTGTTTCGGTCGAGAAGTTATGGCTTGAATCCGACAGCTGCTGAAAGACATTTCGTTTTTTTTACTTTATTAAATATTCCGATTGTGTCTCGATAACATCTGATCATGTGTGAAATTAGTACATTTTAATATATCAATGGATTTAACAACTATTTAGTTAATATTTTAACTGATTTTAATCAGTTTGGCAAACTTTAAGTGGAGTTTTCTTTTAGGATTTTTAAACAATTCATTAGGAAATCAATATTACTCACTTTTTTCAACACTAATGATATTTTAATGGCAGATAACAAAGTCAGTGTATATTAGGTTTTACATTTGTACAGTATATCATTGTTTGTTGGCGTATACTTAAATATACCGAAAAACAAAATCTAGGTCACATGTCGTACCCATGACGGAAGTTAAAATATTTACCCAACTAGTATCAAATAGAGTTCTGCCAAGTTACTTAAACTATGCTCTATGCATTTTTATATTTACATCATACATGCAATTCAAGAAGAACGGCCACAGCTACAAATGTGTAGCTTACATCGTTGTTTTTCGCAGTCACAGTTGACGGTGCCTTCACGTTGTAATAAAACGTGTTGCACATTCACATCCTTACATTTAATGTCAGACTTAGCCACAGATGCGCCGTTTGATCAAAGCTGCATGACTCATGCCGCAGGTGAAAATTCGACCACAATGTAATTTTTCAATGCATTTAAAAATAATTTTTCATGTCTTTTATGGAGGTAATATTGTGGCGTAACGAATGTAAAACACTCTTCAAAATACCAGAATTCTTTCTAGTGCAACTTCTAAGGTTGCTTTTAGTGCAAATGTTTCAAAATGTACATCCCTTTGCCTATAATAGATACTAATTTCTAATTGTGTGTTACAGAGATTTTAATACAAAATTTTAAATAATATATTATTTATTATGAATAAATTACCTAGGTTTTATACCACATTTTCTCCAAAAGTGAAGCATATAAACCTACACGGTGTAAAGATATTTACTCAGAAAGTTAAGTATATGGATCTCCGTAATGTGAAAGCATATCTTATCAGATTAATTTTCACGAGAATTACTTATCAGACAATTACGGAATCCAATAAAAGAGTCGTGCATTTTTAGATATTTTAAATTTCGGTAGATACGGGAATCGAACCCATATTTTCCAGATCGCAAGGCATGCACACCAACCTCTACTTTACCCAGGAGACAATTATTATAAAATATTATACATGTTTGTTTCATTTAGTATTAGAAATATATCCATCAGTTCTAATTAATAGTAAACATTGTGTAAATTCAGTTAATTCTATTATATATAATAAAAATGAATTGTATTATAGTATAATAAATACAATGAATTTAATATAATAATTATACAATAGTATCTAAAGATGCCTATAAATAAGCAGACGAATGTACTAAAATAAAACAACAGCTCAATGTCTATGCGACACTCTCATTACATTGTTAAGTAAACTTTTCTCTGATATTCATACATTATCATTGTGTCACATGTATATAACTATTTCTACTTCTAACTATAGGATTTGCTTAGCTTCACCCGTCACGTATCTACACTCGTTATGCAGACAATACTGTAGCTTTACGGAAGCAAAGGGCTCTTTAAAGTACTAAAGCACTAATAATTCACCATAAACTATGTTGAATTATACAATATTTAAATGTACATGATTTATATTGTGATCCTGGTTATGTGAAACCTTTATGTCTTTGCTCGTCATAAGACACTGCATTTTTTTAATGACCCGATAGAATGTCAAACCATCTCAACAAGATACTCTCTCTGATCTGACATTTAAGGACACTCAGATAATACGAAAAGCATCCTGAAATTCATTACATATATATCTTCTAATAATTATATTTGATTAAATGTGATTGCGAGACTTAACCGATAGAGAAATTACTTCAAATTTCTATGTATTATTAAATAAATATACTTTTATATGACACAGACGGGTAACTTTAAAAGAAGTAGTTTTTTGGTAGTAACAGACTTGAGTACATTTAAATCGCTTACTCATACAGTTGGTATAATTCATATGTGAGCATTACTCAAAGACCGAGTTCCTATTTTGTTGTTTATTATGAAAGTTTCTATATTTATTATTTTCTGATAAACCGACTTTCATTTTCTGCAACTGTTCGAATATTCATCGAAGAAATGTATTCTTCAATATTTTAATATCTATTTTTTATTGCTCTGTTGGATTCTCAAGTTTAATAATGCTCACAAACAACTGGCTTGATGATCACATTAAATATCCATAATGGCCAGCTGTTTGGATCTGAATAGACTGTTAAGTCTTAAGACTTAAGTAGGTTGCGCTTATTGCATCGATAATGTAAACAAGTGAACATTTTAGGAATATCAACAACAATTATATAAATATATAATTTTACGCTTTCCATTTTTATATCGGAAAAACTTACATCATGAGAGTATATTATAATATTTTTGAATTCCTTTACTAATATTTCATTCCACGTCCTTGATTAATAATTTCAAAACTACTAAATAAATAAAAGCTAAAAGAATCATTATTAATACTTTGTTATTATTATTCCTTTAAAATGACTCGAAATTAGAGTGTATATATTTCAGACTTGTGAACCTTAGCAGTCCAAAATTAAAGTATATGGGTTGCAATTTATTGCTAAGCCCATTGAGTATATGAGGGAGGTAGTTTCAAAGTGAACTTATCCACTATGCCAAAGTTGAAAGGAGAATATTTTTTATGAATGAACCATATGTTATCATTTTCAATGTTTTTAATATTTTCTAAAATAATTTTGTCTTCTGTTTTACTGGCTATATGGTTATTTTACAGAAAAATACTTGTCCAAAATTTTCATCATTGGATTTTGGCAAGGTGGAATAATTTCACTTTGTCAATACACCCTTCATATAGCCCTGGATCTTTTAATTTTTAAGTTTCCCAGACTCAAGCCTGCAACATTTTGTTCCAATCACCAATACATATTTTAATTATTAAAAATATTTCTAATAAGATTGAAAATTATTTAAACCTATCAGAAATCAGTTGTTTTTTTAATATTTATAATTAAATAACATGTAATATTTATTTGCCATAAGTTATTTTAATTTATCATGAAACAGATCAATGATATTAGTGTATTTTACAAACGTTATTGATTACAATACAGAGACTAATAAATAAATTCAATAAACATGCCGTTTTTGCCAAACTTTAATTTGTGACTAATCCTTACAAATTATAAAAAGAAGGCTTACTACAATAATGCTATAATTTAAAATATTAAACTAATTAACACAATTATCGCAATAACATTATATAAATGTATAAACCAACATTTAAAACAAATATTAATCCTTAATTTAAGTTAATACAATTTAACAGATAATAAGTTTTATGTATCTGTAGCTAGAAGAGTTTGTGGAGCATTTTATCCGATTCCTGACGTTAAAATTTATCATTAACAATAAAAGTATTATCAAATAATAAAATAATTCAACAAGTTGTTTCGTTATAATCAATATCGACATCAGTATATATTATTCGAATTCTTTTCACGTTCCAAATTAGATTTGTAAGACATTCATAGTGACTCTGACGAATCAACACTCCACGTTATGAATACTGCAATAATTTTGAAACGGTCTTAAATAACTAGTATATAGATGTATACTTAAATTGTTATTTTTAAAGTAGTTGAAATTTGTGTAGTTTTATGTGATAAAGAAGAATTTTTTGGTGAAGAGTTACTAATATGTGTTAAATAAATGTAAATATATTTGGAGTGGAAGAATCATTCGGTGAAATGGCATAAACGCGATCAGGCGTCCGGCAGAATATCTCGGGCCGTCCATTATGCTTCTCTATTTCAAGCGCTGGATGTACCTACTCCTGTTGGCAGGCAGGGCGTCGGAAAAGCGACGCCGACGTCTATATCAGACGTCGCTGAAACACTATATCGTCAACCGGTGCGGCCAGATAAACAATGATTTTCGTTATTGAGACTTCATTTTGCTTCTATGCAAGAAAATTCGATGTTCGTTTTATTCTTATATATATTTAAAGTAATGCTATTTTATAGATGTATTAACAGTATACACCAATCGCTTAGAATCAGCATATAAACTACACCATCATTTTAAATATTACATATGCCGCAAAAATACCATTTCGGCTGTCACACCAAACAATGACAAAGTGAGAAGTCTTGAAAATGGTCTGACAATTGCTTAAATTATTAATAAACCTTTTAAAAATTACTCATTTCACACAATAACTCTTATTATAATACGTTCAAATCGTGTATAGTATTCGACTTAGCAAAAATTAATACGAGTTTATTTATTAACTTAAAACAAATATCAGTCGGCTTAATATTTATTTCATATAATCGCATTTAAAAATGACTATAAAAAATATTCTGGGTTAATTCATTTGTCGATAACTATTTCAGGTAATTTTAATTATATCATAATATTGTCGATTGTTGGTTCTTAATAGATATTGATTGAAATTAAAAAAAGCATTTTTATATATGGTTAAATAAGTTTAACTTTATTTTTTTCATCATTGTCATTTTAGATTGTATATATATAATCTAAATGAAAGATATATCAGTAGAAGCAATAAAGAAATAGCTAAGCCTATTAAGTAAGTTATTATTTTCTTTGTAGAGCTCCTTTGTAGAGTAGAGGTTTTATAATGTCTTATTGAAATCTCAAAAATCATCAGTACTATAACTAAAAAACGGCTGGATATATCCATACGAAACATTTATTTTTGTATTTATAACAACGTCACAACCAAAACTACTGTCGACATAATTTGATAATTGTAAAACATTGATCAAGTAATACGAACATTATATATAATCAAACTACATAAGCATTAGACTATCTTTTACATATTACAACACGGAAGTATTGCTAAAGAAATTACGGATCATTGCAGCCATAGTTTGAGTCTGAAATTCAGAACACACCCCGGTTAATTTAGTTAACCGATATTGATTTTTTCAAATATAAGCTGTAAAGCTATATTAAAATTTAAACCATTTGACATACTTGTAAGATTACTTATATATATATACTTGTATAGGTACACCGCAAAAAATGTGACAGACATTTGTGTTGGAAAGTGTTATAGACACTGTTAACACAGAAATAGACATCTTACTTTAGAATACAAAACTAGGTGAGAATGTATTCTTCTTTTCTCAGACATGTGCCGCAATATATTGAACTCTCAAATACTTTTCGACTTCTGTTTTAAATTGAGCTTTTGAGAATTCCAATCGAATTATGACTAATATTGATTGCTGTGCTTTTTTATTCATTGGATACATTTCATGAAAAATCTTGAATAAAAAACGAAACAAAAATACCACTTTAATTTAAAAAATATAGATGTCTTTCACAGCTTTCTGAAACTATAAAAATCGTGACAACAATTTAAAACAAAATTTTCTCTTATAAACAGTGCATGAGATTCAGAGAAAATGGAATGTTTGAAAAACTCATTTGAACATCTACAAAAAACACAGGGTAAATAAATAAAAAGTAAAAATTTAGATTGAAATAAGTTTATTTTAAAGTATATTATTCATTTAATAGTATCATTATATTTTTCAAATATGCATTAGAATCATTGTGGCGTAAAACTGCATATTAAATAAAAAGGCTCTTAAACTACAGCATGTTATATGTTCGGTCACCGCCCACATATAATGTAGCCTGAAGATGCCGAAAGG
>JAGVSQ010012984.1:0-11334 GCA_022683975.1 Rhyacophila evoluta
GGGTTGAGCAATTGTCTGACAAACAATTCTTGTGAAAAATAATCTATCAAGACGTATTCACATTGCGAATGTCCATATACTCCACTTCCGGAGTGGATATCTTCACACTGTCTAGGTCCATATGCTCTAATTTGGGAGCGAACATGGTATAAAAAATTTATCGATTTAAATGAATATTGATATTATTTATGCATTGTTTTTATTACATGATAAAACCGAGTTTAATAGAAAGAACTGTGATTTATGAGCAAATCTAAAAATCTTATTGAATGTGTTTATATACAATGCATCCCTTGTTTGTTCAAAATAACTACAAATCATTGGACTGATCGTAAAATAGTGTTATAAAAAGATTAAATTTCCACCCGCTAGGTAAAAAATATCCAATAACTTATCCTGCTACTAGCTTCCCACTCATGATTTTCTAAGATTTGATCCGGGGCATAGATAAAAATGGAGATACACCATCCAGCCATTATATTAGCATACCACCGGAGTGGTCGTGAGTTGGGCCACGCACTGAACATGCCCATTTTGGGGCCCATCGCTCTAGGGCTCCTGGGGGCCTAGTGTGGACGATGGTGTTACGACTCTCCCGGGCTGAATAAACGTCCCCGCATCGCAATTTTCTTGTATAACCCTTACTTCTTTTCATACGTATTCTTAGTTTTTTTTTGCTTTCCTTTCGCTTGAACCAAATATTTATTCTACTCTGGTACCCTGATACATATATGAACACAACACTATAAAGAACTATATTTTATGCGAAGGTTGTGAGGACATTTTTTCTGTTGAGAAGAAAAACTTTTGGGAAATTCAACGTCACGCTTATAACTTATGCACCTGAAAACGAGTGAGTTTTCAACAATTATACAAACTATCTTTCAAAATAACATACATTTGATTGCCATAGCACTGTCAAAATTATTACAATATTAAACTAATTTATTAATATATAAACGAACACTCTTGTAAATCGCTTTTTATGTATGAATAGACACTCGTATTCCTTCATTTCTGTGAGAAAAAGGCGTTTTAAATAGTTTCAATTGGTTAAAATTCGACGGATTATAATATAATAGACGGAGTAGTTACGACTGGTACTTTTTTGATAATGTATACTACTAAATATCTCCCTGGTAGCGTGCGTGCCTAGTAATCCGGGGAATGCGGGTTCGATTCCCCATCTGTCGTATTTAAAAATCCGAAAATGCAGGACTGGACCTATTGGCAATTGTCTGACAAAAAATTCTCGTGAAAATAATCTGTCAAGACGTCTTCAAATTGTGGAGATTCATATACTCCCATTTCGGAGTAGATATCTTCACACTATCTAGATACATATCCTCTACTTTGGGATCGAATATGGTATTTATATAAATAAAATAAAACTAAAAATGAATGCTAGACCAAAGATAAAAATATGTGACGCTCGAAGGTACTGCGTGGTGTCCATATGCTCCATTTAAAATTAAAATAAATAATGTTGAACATTATTTTTCTTTGAAATTAATACATATTTCCGGAAATATGATCCGTAAGGATGTATCAGGCTCTCATAAACGATAGTGTGTCTATTCATACGGCCAAACGAACGAGTTGCGCCTGAGGGCAATATGGAAAGCATTGTCTCGTGAGGTTCGAGTCATTCTCGTTCGCGGATGAACGAACATCGATATGACACGTAGTTTAGGATGGGTAAAGACCGCGATCTCGCTGGCACAAATACGATACATACAAATTTACCTATACATAGTGCTTGGGCTTTATATTTATACATATATGAACAATTTAAAAAACCCTTTCATGTTGTCTGCTCTCCTGGTATTTTTATTCAATAAAATTAAACAGACACACAGAAAAAAGTAATCTCCACACTGTGAAGATCCATGTATTCCACATAATGGATATTAACACTATGTACATCTATATGCTCCACTTTCGGAGCGAACATGGCATGAAAAAAACCTTTTAAATATAATTTTCTCCGTATTTTTTAAATCTTGTTCGCTCCAAAAGTGAAGAATGTAAAAATGTATGAATGTAGTAATGCAAAATATTCGAATGATTGACAAAACAGTGACATGATATTATTGGTGGAATTTGTGGAACATCCGCATGATGGAGGTCCACAAACAAATAAGCTTGTTCACCAATTCTGCTAATTTTATTTATGGCTTACTAGTACATCGGTTGACATGAGTGCATGTCTAATGGCATACAGTGGCGTACATAGACTTAAAATTACATTTTGTTTAATATTAGCGTATATTATGTCCATCAGAAAAGTTGAATAATTTAAAATTTTATCAATCCTGACATAATATTTACTGGGTTTAATTAAAATCATAGATAACCAATAATTTATCTTTTTTTTTTACATGTAATATGTTATACACATAGCTAGATGATAGATCATTATTTGCCGATGCTTTATAATTCATTATCACAGTATGGAAATGTATCTTCACAGATTCTTAAAAAGGATTGATTGTTAACTATTCACACAAACTTTAAGTTATTTACTTGCATGGCTTGAAATTTATTGTATATTTTATTTAATAGTAAAATTTCATCACAATGATATATTTCAATTAGACATTAATTTATAAAAATGTAAAGATTTTTCCTCGAATTAGAGATATTTAAAAAATTAAAGTATTTGTTTTATTGTTGACGACGTATAATTTCGTCGGTATATTTTATATTCATGGGCCGTTCGTATGAATACAGCTTGATGATGCCAAAAGAGGAAAACGAGTCCATAAAAAATATTTCACATTGAATTTTACAAACTGCAATAAAATAATCTCTCATGTAGCGTAGAGCTGAGCAATCCGAGGAATACGGATTCCATTCTCACATCTGTCGGATATTTTACAATCCAAAAATCCATGACTGGATGCCCATTGGGGTGAGTAATTGTCAGACAAATAATTGGAGTCGATAACGTCACATTGTGTACATCTATATGCTACACTTTGGAAGTGAACATTGTGTAAGAAGAAGAAGAAAAGTATATGATTTTTGTCGAAAAATGATAATGGAAAGAAATATATTAATATGTAATATTGCCAGGGTGGCATAAGTTATGAGGAGGTAATTTTATTCTGTAATCGATCTATACCACTGTGCGCCTGATACAATACCGCACGAACCTTGGCAGGCGTCCGTCCTACATGACGTCGTCTGACGCGAACCATTCATAATGCAAGCCCGTGCATGCACATTCACGTAATGAGTGCACTGTCGTCACATATCAAACCTGCATCAGCGGATATGTATGCAGATTTAAATTCAACAATGGAACGAACATCCACCGCAAGACATTTCTGCGAACCTGATACCTAGAGCGTATTCTATTTTATGTAAATGGCTAGAGTATTAAGATACTATTTATGATTTGATCAAAAAAGATGACGAATGTTTTTTTTTATAATTATTATAATTAAATGTTACATAAATAAGAAAAATGATTTATGATACGTAGATTTTGTGTGATCTTGGAAATCGAAGAGATTTTTTATTTCATAATTATTGGTAAATTATAAAACAAAAAACTTACGTAAGTTCTTATTATAATTACGTAGATTCTCAATACAACACGGTAGCAGGAATTTAAAATATGATATAATCTATAAAATCAAATACATTAATACGTTTTTTAAATCTGCCAAGATGATTTTAATTAAATGAACATTTACGAGATATATCCAGAATTTTAAAATTACTTCCTTCGTAAGAAGAAAAAAAATTGTAAAAAATGAAAATACTTAAAAATGGTGATCATATAAATATATAGTTTTTTAAATCTATGACATAAAATTATGTATTTATATCGAGTAACCTTAATGACCGAGATGTAAGCGTGTTCGCTTTGAAGTTGGTCATTACGGGCTCGAATACCACAGCTACAGATTTTTAAAAAATACTTGAGATGTAAGATTTGATGATTAATGGATTAAGCAATTCACTGACAACAAATTATTGAGAAAAAAATGCAATGCGGCGATCCAAATACTCTATTTCTGTAGTGATAATTTTCACAGTGTAAGATGCATAAATATATTCCGAATTTAAAGCAGACATGTTAAAAAATTGTTAAAAAACTGCATGATTAAAGTGATTTGTTATGTTAGATGGAAACATTATATTAAGCAAAGTCCAGCTATAAAAATGTTGGGCGAAGAAAAAGAACAGATTTTGTATCTTGGTGAATGGAATTATTTGAGAGTATTTTTTTATTTGGAGTGTTTAACTGCATATGGTCATTAATATTATAAGAACGCGTGTGGTAATTAATGGGAACAAGAAGATGATGAATTCGTGGCAAATGTAAATCATTTTGTGAAAAAACGCAATAAAAGATGTTACAATAATTGTATTTTTATTATTAGTCATATGTTTAATAACGGAGACAGTATGTAGCGTAATTTATAAATTACAGTAGTAATTATTGAGAAGATTTTAAGTAAAATTGAACTATTCTTCAGGGTAGAATATAATGGTGTTGAAAGAGTAATGTTTTATTGGTAAAACGTCTCGAGATATTTACTGTACCAATAAAACAGAGTGGATCTGTTGTCATTTTCCGTCAAGAAGCAAGATCCGGCCGACAAATGATCGCTGACGCATCAACTGGAGGACGGGCAAACACAATCGCCGTCATCCGTAATTGCCGGGCATGGAGATTTAAGGCTGTCATGCGCTCTTACCAGGCACGCGGTGACGTGTCACGTGATGTCTTGACGAGCGAGTGACGTCGGGGGTGTCCTCGATCCACGTCACATTTCATTTGTGTTGCCATTGGAGAAAGAAAATTTTCAGCAATTTATTAGACAACCTACTTCGAGAGTTCCATAGATCAGAAATCTACACACCATAGATTATATCTAGGATCTAAATAGTGCTAGAAGTGCCCTTGCTAAATATATTAACTATTCATTTTCAATAGCTGTTTACTTTTCATCAACAATATATTATATAATTATATATTGACGAGTTAAAGGTAGATCTCAACGCAGTCTTTTTCCTATTATGTTTTAAAAATAAGGAATATTTTAAAGTACTTTCTGATATCAATTAGAAAGGCCAATAAATGAAATTCGTACTTGTAGCATTGGGCCACAGATATATTATTCTGCCACATATTTTAAATAAATTGCAACGTATAATACGATTTTAACTGGCAATATTTTATAGAGATCTAGAAGATTTCTCAACGCAATTGTTTATTTACCCCAATAATTATTATAGATATAGTAAAAATGTATGCTATATTTGACATTATGAGCTGTAATATGTCTCATGGAGGCTTCTGTTAGTCGCTTCAAGATCATGAACAGTTTGAACAACACTACGTACGGTGCGCCACAGTGTACGAGATATGACAGGCAGTTCATTAATTTAAATTATATTCAAACGTGGTTATTTACTGACTATAGTTTTATAACCTACATTTAAATAAGAAGATATATTCACTTACAATGCAGCTAACTATGTCGAGTAAATACAATATTGTATTTCAAACTTCTTCATATAAAAAAATAATTCTTTAAAATTATGTTAATTATATTCATGGTGTCTCCATATATTATAAAAGTCTATGAAAACAACAGCTTTTTCAGCTTTGAGCTTCATAAATATAATTTCTAGTTGTCTAATTATTTCATTTAATATAAATAACAATTTGAATGAGAATACGATATGTATTTCTGATAAGTCGACAAGTTGGAATCAAAATGCAAACATTGTAGCATTAAATTATTTTATTCTGTCAACGTAAGTTCTGGTTGCATTCGTGTAGTGCTTTTAAAATCGCAAAGTTCATTGAAACCACAAATAATGTTGATTTTAGGAGATTAACGTGTAACATGAAATAAGATTTATATTAATGCTTTGGATGACAAAGATGGTCAGACAATTTCATTATATTATATTTAGTTCCTCAATTATTGCGTATAAAAATCATTATTAAAAGTCCCACAGGCACTAATTTTTCATCCATATGGAGATGAAAGACTGACAGAAATCAATGTGACAGAAACATCATTAGACATCAAAGTGAGTGCGTTTCAAATCTGAAACATATAATTTGTGTTCTACGATAACTGCTAATTGAGCAGTAAACTATTATAGTTTTACGTTTATGTAACAACAAGTGATGAATAAGTCGTCTATTTAATTTGTAGAATCATGTTGGGTGACGAATAATCTATTAATCGTTTATTTTTGACACCATACTTCTGAAAAAATGTCCAATTTAGGCAGACATAATCTGTTTGTCGTGTGTTTAATATATATGTATAATATGATCGATGAGTTTTAGTAAGAATGTGATACTCGATACAAACATCTTGACACACGAGTTGGTTTATACGAAAACTAAATGTAACTTTAAATTATTTGATCAAGTGTTTAAACTTTTGAATGGCTGAGGTTACTTTTAATAAATTTACATATTTACTTAAAATAAGTGAACACAAAAGTTTCGAATAATCGTACAGTGGCATTGTGCTTTCGTTTGTTGTTACAGTTTATCACATTCAAAGTAAACTTTATCTGACCAAACAAAAGCCTTTTCGAAAGCACGTCAATTAAAAAGGACCGCGAGGATTTGGGCCATCCCCTGAATGTTATCTATTTTAAATCTCGCAGAGTTATCAGGATAACATAATAAACTCCTGCGTGGCTGACTTTGCATTCGCAGACGACGAAATTTGCAAATTTTCCAAACTGGCCTAAACATCGAGGGACAAGTGGGCTAAATATTTATATGCGCGAAACGAGCTATAAATCTCTTCAGACAATGTTGTGTGTAGAAGAAAGACACGGACAGCGGAGATGGAAGCAGACTATATGTTAATACAATGATATCGATACATATACTGTTTTATAAAATAATATATACATAATAAACTTGCTGAACATATATGTATTATTATGTTACAACTTCTGCTATCTTGAATGATTTTTTTGAGGACTATATGTGAAAATTGATAAATACATGTATGGTATTTTGAAAATGCGTAAAAATAACTTAATGCCAGTCACCTATCCATTGCAAAGAACGTTTTGCTTTCAATATAGACAATGTGAAGTAATTAATGCCATTAAGAATATTATATATATTAGACGTTTGGTTTATTTATATTTATGTAACCAAATATTTTAATGTAAATGACTTTTTAATTTTGTTCGACTAACGCATAAATGATAATCTATAATGTAATGTTTAGTTGATTAAACAAGGGTTTGCGTGTCCATTTTGGAGCTGGGAATTGTGCGTTTGAATCCTATAGCAGATTTTTTTTTAAATTATGAGAGGCATGACTGGGTGCCCAATGAGTTGTGCAATTGGCATATGGGAAAAGATAGTGAGAAGAATCTATCAACAATAAGCCTTAGCTTTCATTCACACTATTTGTAGAGTGTTTATATCCACGTGGTTAAAATCTATATGCTCCATTTGAGGAGCGGATATCATAATCATCTACCATCAAAAATTCGTACATTGATATCCAAAATGCAGTAAAATTGTACAAATCTTTTCCACCATATACGTTTCAAAATAAGAACATATGGATCTACACAATATGAATAGTACACGGAATTCCACAGTTTAAAGACATGTTTTGAGAAATTATTTTTCACGAGAATTGATTCTTCAAACCAATGGGCAATTTTGCAATTTCAGATTTTTTTTAAATCCAGTAAATAAAAAAAAGTGTTTCGCCGATAGTTTTTTTTGCTTAGTTGTTATTATGTAAAAATTAGTCGACTCCCCTGGTATATATTTAATCCATTCGACTGGGAGCGCAGAATGTAACATGGATATATCATTCTTTCTGTAAACAGAAACCGAATGCTCTGCCGAAATCTGAATGCGAAATCAGTTCGCTGTTATGGAAGCCTGGTACATTGTATTGTGCGTCGACATGAAACGGGCGGCGGGCTCTTCACAAGGGTTGGGAGCACTTGTCGTTCGTTTTGTTTTTCTTTTAATTCTGTATCGTCTCGGTTAGAAAATGCCCATAAGTATGTCAGAATGTATATCTTCTGCGTTTCTGCTATCCTGTGATAAGGGCCGAACTAAAAAAATGTATACGTTTCAAAATCATATTGATTTAATGAGTTAATTTTTTACGCACACACGTTTAAAACTCTAAAAATTTTCACCGCTATCAATTCAGCTAATTTCATAAAATCAATCAAATTGGATATGCAGATTTATAAACAGTGCTCTTCCATTTCCAAACAAGGAACAAAATGAACTAAAAAGTAATTCTAAATTGGTAAAAACGTGTATAATATTATCACATGTCATCGCTCGCATTTCGGAATTAAAGGAGCACTTGAGATCAAATTTGAACGCATATGACTGATATATGTGACATTTTATTTGTTTCTGCGAACAGAAACATAAATAAACGTTTGTTTCTTTACAAAACATAATAATTATCGAAAGAGCGTAAGGAATATTTTTAAGCAGATATCTAAAGATTTTTTTATTAGCAATTTTAATGAAGTGCAAATTTTGTTTTCAATTCGAGAGAAAAATAAGTTAGTACATATGCTTAATGTACGCATGAAAACTAGATTAATTCAAGATGAGAGTCAATGGACTGTTATATATTCATGAGTATCACTATAAATAGATGTTAACACCGTCGCGAAATGTTTTTTATTCGAATAAATGCAATAAATAAGTACGGAGAAAACTATACTACTAACTTTAAACTAAATAAAGATGTTGATGAGCCACCGTGTCGTGACTTTTATTCGTAAAATCACTGCGACGTGATTGTTATTCATAATGCCGCTATACAATGCCAGTTTATCATAATTTCGCCGTGACGTGACTTTTACCCAAAAAAGTAAAAATAACTGAGGAGCGGAGTCAAATAGTACTACCTAATGTGCCCACCATCCACCCGCCCCGTCCATATACCTGATCTTAATCAGGCGTATCCCGGATATTTGATATGAAGAAGCCATCTTCTTTATTCGACGGGAATTTCCCGGGAGTAAACAAAAAAATATATAATAAAATAAATAAAACGAAGGGTAATTTAAAATTGAAAAAGTGAGATTTTTCCTAAAGAGACATCCACACATGCGTTATGAATCACGGCTTATAAATACGCACATAAAGAACAATGTTTACAAGCGTCTTTGCATTATAGCAAAAGCAATTTCTCCGCGTGCGACACGCCGGCTTGAATATATGAATAGTAACTATGCGTTGGGATTCTCAAAAAATTTCGATCCAAAACTCCAAAATATTTGAAACTCTATTTTATATCAAACCCAAATCAAGCGATGTATCCTTAATTTCAAATCAACGTAACTACAATAGTCAGGTTTTAGAGAAAAAAATAAATAAACAGTATTTTACTGTACACCATTATCGCTCCAAAAGAGAATTATATGAATCTATTGAGAATATATTCAGTCCGAAAGACCGATGAAGAAATGTCTTGAGAGATTATTTTTCACGAGAATTGTTTTGCCAGATTACTGCTCAGCCCAATGCGTATCTAGTCAGTGCCGGATTAACTTATGGGCGCACTAGGCACGCGCCTGGGAGCTCACAATTGAAGGAGTCTCCAAATTGCCTCATTTCTAATTGCCGGACTGAGGTGAAAATTATTAAAATAGCATGAGACCTAAAAAATGGTCTAGCGACGAAAGTATGAATTTGACTTAAGGCGTGAGACTTAAAAAAATGACTACAAAAGTACCCAATACTTGGTATAAGTTACTAACAAAAAAGAACCGGTACATACGAGTACTCAAAAGTACCGGTTCTACACATTACTACTAACTATTAAACAAAAGTGAGATCTAAAAAAATCAAAAACGATTGCGCCTAGGCCACAGAGTCTTCTTGAGTGCTAAATCTGCCACTGTATCGAGTCCTACATTCTTGAATTATTTTTTGAATCTGACAGATGTGGGAATCGAACTCACATTCTCCAGCTACTAGGTGAGCATGCTAACATCTACTTTACCGATGAGACATGTACATCAATAAATAATAAATGTGTATCACTATCCATTTTTAAAACATTTATTTGAGATTTACGATAAAAATAATGTTAAGGAAACCATTGTATTTCGAGAACTGACTATATGCTGTATTAATATTCAAAACAATCCGACTATTTTGGGGTTGTTTCGCTAATGGCAGAGATGAAATCAATTCAGATATGGTTATATATTATTTATATAATATTTGCTATGTCCCTTGCATGGTTTCAGCTGATACAACATGATTTAATTAATGCATAACTCGTTTACGTGCGGTATCAAATAATGCATCCATTCGCCTATTGGATGAACGAAACCGTGTAGTATGCAAATAAAACAAATGTTCTTCCATTTCAAACAATGCGGTTTCAATATCATACAAAGCGGGCTCTGAATAAAATTACGACTTGAAAGGATTTTTCCTCCAAAACCAGATTTAAACGTCGCTATGCATATGAGACAATAGATATTATGTATCATTTACAATTTCAATTTTAATTAAAAGACATCATTGTTTTATCATTCGGATTTCTAAACATCAACTATAATATTCATCTAGATCTATCTAGATCAATAGAAAATAATAAATCATCCCCGCAGAACTAAAAGTCACTAAGTAACATAATATGGTCGCCAATCTTGCAGAAAAACGTATCTTAATTTATTGATTTAAGTCACTTTGTTAAATATAGTTTTATTTTTGGCAACCTCTTGTGTTATTTTGCATTAACATCTACGTTTATAAGATGTATTTAAAGCATGTGCGAACGCAAAAATGTGCCAATAATACAACAGATAGCAAAAAAAAACGTACTTAACAAAGTGACTAAAATCAAATAATTAAGATACGTTCTCTTGCAATATTGGCTCCGATTTGTAAAAATAGTAATTTTATATTAACGAAACTAGCATTACAAATAATCAATAAATATATGATTCGTGATTTAGGCAAATTACAGATATGATTGTGCCTTTATCATATTGCAAGACTTAAAATATATTGAATACAACGAAAATTATTTTAAAATAATAATTAAGACACAGAATTTCATTGCATTTATTTATTTAAGATTACAATAAAAAAACAACCACTTTCGAAAAACTTTCAATGTGTTAGTTAATGGCTTTTCGCTTTACGAAGACGATAAATCTGTAGCCCAATATTAGAAGTTTTATTAATTTATATTAGCAATTTTGACTGATTTCAGAAAATACTTAAGGATGTTGCTTCATTTGATAACATATAATTACTTCTAAATTATTTAAAACTGGTAAACTTCCATATGTGAGATCACTGTTAGC
>JAGVSQ010012985.1:0-10655 GCA_022683975.1 Rhyacophila evoluta
TATGTGGGCGGTGAGCGAACATATAACATACTACCAATAAATCCTACTGTAACTTTCTATTTATAGTCTTAAATTAGTAACTATCATTAGTGAATTTAATAATAGGAGAATATAAATATCCCTAATATAATGGAATTAACATCTTTTATTATTTTTGTATTCCTGCATCTATGGGATTCAAACTTTGAACTCGCAAATTTTGACTCCGAGACGCACAAGTGGTTGAGCTTCTCTATGCTTTTCTTATTAATACTAAGAACTAGCTAATCTGAAACTTAGACTCAATAATTCATACAATTATTTGTTTTAACAGTCGAAGCTGTCAATTCATTAAAATTCACTGCAGCATTTTTTTTCAATCACTCCTAATATTAGAATTATACGATTGAATTTTATTAATACATAATGGTACAATAAAATACATAATAATAAAATTTAAAAATGACTTTTTATATAATTAGCAGCTGCTACGGATTATAATTAAATAAAATTTGCAAGATTAAAATCTCAATCAATTGTTTATATATTATAAGTGACTGACGATCAATTTTTGTACGAAAATCTCTCGAGATATTTTTTCATATTTTGGAGATTTATACAGTAGACATCGTCTTACTGCGAATATCCATATACATTTTAAAAACTCATTTTGTTCTCAAATGATGTCAAAGACTACATCGATGTATAATACTATATTATAATAATGACTAAAATAAATGATTTCTTTGTCAGGAAGGAAATGTACAGTGAAAATCAACATAATGATGATATAAAGTAATAATAGTGATAAGACTTGATTCTGATTTTTTAAAACTCCCCTGTCATCAGTCTTCAAAAATCACCTACACGGTATGGGCTGAACAGATAATGCTCCAATAATACCTCATCCATTCTTCCATTGACAAAGACAAAGTTGCGTAGTTTTCCAGACACTCCCACATCGTTTTAGCTACGTTTTATATCACACACGAGTGACTCTGCGTGATCTTTGAAATTCCTCAAAGCGCCCGCTAATGACGAAAGACGTAACAGATAATTGGATTAATTACGTCAGGCTTAGCTGCCCCCGACGTATCCAAATAACGGAATTGGAGACACTGAAAAGGGTGTTGTATCTGCAATGACGTAGGCCATACAGGCAATGCAACAAATATATTTATTATTTCCCTGGTAAAAAATAAATTGCTACTGAACAATATTGTATTTATAAAATCAATTACGGACAGTAATTAAATTCTCGCGAAACATTACAATTTAAGACATTTAAAAATAGGTTTTGCTCAGTGAGAGCTTTTGAAGAGAACTTTCGAAATTATTTGTTTGTTTATTATATATAATTTATTTATTTATTTTATCCATGTTGTAATGTTACAAATTAAAAGTGTAATACATTAACAACACGATATAAATATGGCTATGATGAAAATATCAGAAACATATTAAAAGATAAAAAAAGAATAAAGAAAGAATTACAACACATATATATATACAGAAGAAAAAAAGAGAGTGTCTACTAAATAAGTTAGACAGACCCTATTCTGATAATGTATAAACATACTAGCATCCATCTGAACTCGCTCTCACCTAGGTGGAAGATATCAATATCCGAGGCGATTTCGTTAAACATTGCCATTGCTCTCCGCATTGGCATGATCACTGGCAGGATAGTCCTGCATTTCGGAATAAAAACAGCTGATTTTCTTGATTTATTAGGTAATTATCAGGGACGTGCAGGCCTATATTAACCAGAGAGGCAGAGTTATCAATTAGAGCATGAACAAGTCGAAAAAAATCCATCGCCAAATACATATTCCTCTTCAGTTTTAAGTTACAATATGAAAGCATGGCCAAAATGAAAGCATTTGGATAAAGCCATGGATAGTATCTATTCACCCGAAGGTACAGAAGTCTCAGAAATTTCTTCTGAACCCTTTCTTTTAATCAAACACAATGGCTTTCCGAAGAAGTTCCATAAATTTGGTGTTTTATGGTGTTCACTATTTTTGGCTTACAAATACGACTGACGACTTTAGTGACTTCTATAAGAGACAAATATTTCATTTTAAAAATGATTGTCTTCTTGTTGGAAAATAATTTCAAAATATACATTCGTAATTTCTTTATCATGGTCACAATGAGAAATGTGAAGCCCATAGATTTTCAATTCTCAACGTTTTTCAACGTATCTTTGGGGTTTTTATGGAATTGCGGACTAGAATAACCAATTACGTTTGATGCTTCACAAGCGTGTGCACTTTTTTTTCAATTTGGTAGTATAAGTAGAGTAGGAGAGTCAGTAAATATTGTAAACATTCAAAGACGTTATAATGCTTATTTAATTTCGTATATCTTCTATATAAATAAAAATTTAAATGTTTGTTTGTTTAAAATCTTAAATCTCCGAAAGCCTTTCAACGATTGCTCTGAAATTTTGACACAACGTTGCATTTGAATACGCGCATATTTTTATATACATTCTTTTATATAGATGTCAGACCTGTGACAGATACAGCAACGCGTAGCCGGGTACAGCTAGTTTATAATAAAACAATCAAGTATATATTTGGAAAGTTCACGATGAATTTCAGCCGGATTTTATCTGTTTTATGCCCAAAATAATATAAAAGTTCTTTATTTATTAAAAAATGACTGATCCATCTGCACGAAATATGTCTGAAAACTACATCACACCAAGGTGAAAACTAAAAAGGACGTAATCCACACGGAACAAATTTGTAGAAGGCACAAAAACGTATATTTATTGATTTTGAGCGAAAGTCAAAACATTACATAGACACAAACTTAAAGTGTATGAAGACTAAAACTGGTGTTTTATTTACTCAATAAGATATTCCTTTAATAAGTTACTTAAGAAAAATCAATAAAATTGACCATGCTAAAGCCTTCTTTCCTGGTTGCAAACTTCACAGAGCATCTTTTCTTAAAACTTAAAAGCTAAATTAAGGCACAAATTCAGTATTTCTAGCTTACATCCTTTTGGTAGAACGTGTATTAAATTTTATAAATTCCAACTGTCGAAATAATCTATTTGAAAAAAATTGGGTTACGTCTTTACTCCTTTTGACAGTCGACGTACATTTATGTGTGTATGGCAATTAAAAATTTAAATATTTGCGTCTCGCTTCTTAAATTGTACCTAACCTTGTATTAGAATACATTTTTTGTTTGAATTATAATTATTACTATTGTTTTATTTTTAAGATAATTTTAATGGTTTTATGATTAATGTAATACTTAAAGTAAAAATCGATTAGGCTGTGATTTATTTGCGGTATTTATATTTTCAAGTGAATTGTGTATTTTCCAATAAATATTATACATTTTTGCACGTCTATCGTATTCTTCCTGTACCGATGCGCAACTGTTGTTTACACTCAACGA
The DNA here is from genome assembly GCA_022683975.1 of Rhyacophila evoluta. Taxonomy (NCBI): domain Eukaryota; kingdom Metazoa; phylum Arthropoda; class Insecta; order Trichoptera; family Rhyacophilidae; genus Rhyacophila; species Rhyacophila evoluta. The sequence continues at coordinate 3,403 of JAGVSQ010012985.1, forward strand.
AAAGCAGTGTGCCATAAACACTTCAATTATAAACAGCAATAAGGCTGTACACCGATAAGTGATGCAGCCTTTTGAAGCGCCCCGGGAAGAGGTCGACCAATATTATAACTGGAAATTTATATACAGATATTCAGTATTGTGTAGCAGCGGAAACTGATTCAATTAACCGAAGAGAATATGCGTTTAGCGTTTCATAGAATTATTATAATCTAATATTATATCACCCAAACTCCAGCTTTCAGCAATAATCTAATTTTGACGTCTGTTTTTAATGTATAATTATGAAGTTGTCAAACAGTATAATTTGTTAAATTTTGATGTTTTAAAACACAATAATATATCCACACACTGACAGATTACAACGGCTTATTATGTTAAAAAACGTTAATTTTATGCGGTATAAAGACTTTAAACATAATAAATACACTAATGTATGAGTAAGAATGTTTAACAAATCTAATAATCAAATTTGAGCTTAATTCTGAATCTTTCAAGTAAATAAAAGTGGAATAGTTCGTTTTCCACATTACGTTAAACTAATTTTCAAATATATTACGGCAAATTTTCAATTGAATGAGATAGTTACTCAATTTAAAAATGCGTAAGATGTTTTTTATTCAAAAATAAATTTCCATCTGCTTGAAAACTTAATTAAAATCACTTTTGCGATAGTTCATAATTGAATTATTGTACCGATTTGGATTCAGCATGAATTTATTTTACCTTTAAAATATTCGTAATTTATTATTTTGAAACCGTCTTTTGATATTTTACTATTCATACTTTCAAACGTATATACTAGTAAATATGATTATCATTAGAAGACGTATATTTTGTTACCTGTGTTTGTTTATTTCGTTTAATTTTTGTTTTTCAGAGAGCACAATATTTTGAAGCGTATTATTAAACTTGAGTTATCTTATTTTTATTCTTTATATTATTAGTGGCTAATTCTTGGTAGATATGTATGATACATCATACCGAAAGAAAAACATCGTTATTGTTTATTTATGTTAACATTTTTATAGGAACTGTTGTGACGTCAACACAATAAATAACTCGTAATTAATATGAGCTTAAAAGATATTTCAAATAGGTGGGTTGTAGCTATTTATTCATCTAATATCGAAGTTTTTCAGTTAGGTATTTAAATTCTGTTAAACTTTGTAGCAGCAATCGATATATTAATTGATTATTTACTCTTATATCTAAGTTGAACTGTGCCCGTTTGAAATTGACTTCTTTAACAATCATAAAGCCGCATGAAAAAGTATTTTGACTAAATGTTGCAATAGATATAATATATGATTCGAAGCAAGAGCTTTCAGGCTCAAATCATACAGCAGCAGGATTTTTAAAAATATATTAAAATGCAGGACTGGATACCTAATGTATTAAAAAATGACCTATAGCCAAGACTTCATATTCTATATATCGACAGTATAAAGAAAAAGGACGTAGCCCACACGTAACAATATTGTACAGGAGGGACAAAAACGTATATTTGATACTTTTGGAACAAAGTCAAATTATTGAATAGACAGATCCTTGAAGTACACGAAGACTAAAACTTATGTTTTATTTACGCAATCTGGTATTTATTTAATAAGATATTTTATGCAAATAAATAAAATTTATGTGATCGAAGTACTTTTACATGATCGAAAATTTTACTGACCCTTCTTTAATCAAACTTAAAAGCTAAATTTAGATAATAATTCGGCATTTGTAGCTTATATTATTTTAATAAAATGTGTATTAAGTTATATGCATCATAATTATCGAAAAAAAGGCTTCTTTTTTCCACTAGATGTACTTTATTTCTAGAGTGATCATCATCAGATTATTATGATCTATATGCTCTAGTTTCAGAGCGGATATTGTAAGAAAAAAGTATACAATAGAGAAATTAGTAAAAAATAAATATTAATCAACAAATATTGTAATATTAAAATGTAAATAGAAGCAAATTTAATGTTGGTATTTATGTAACGAAGCTTTTGCAGAGTAATGTCATTCGCAATCGCTTAAAATATGAAAACAACTCAAATTTTGTGTAAAACCTCCTCCTTGTGTTTATAGCTTTACCATAAATATTCGCGTGTGTATTGCTAAGTTAACAAATGTGTACCATCAAAGCACTTCATCGTATAGGTGTAATATCGTGGCACGTTAAATTATGAAATTAAACTCAGTCCAAAGAAAACTTATGACAAACATCTCGTTAAAGCCGGCGAAACGACTCAGTTCATACAGCTTGACTCAAAAAGAATTACCCATATAACAATATATGGTTAGTCATAAAATATGTACCTTTATGTGAGAATTTTGTGTATAATATTTCTATTAATTTTATGTTTTTACAGCCTATTGTTATATATTCAAATTGTATGACAAGACTGATATAACCAAAATTTCATACGGTGACAATATGTACACTAAAAATATTTATATCAGAGGTATAACTACCGTAGAACAGTCGGAGTGAACTGTTCCAAGCGCATAAATGACGGGGGCGCAATATTACAAATAATGAAATATTAAACTTTTTTATGAAAAATAAGCGAGAAAACAACATTTTAATGTGAAAACTAAACATTTATAAGTAAATTTTGTCAAAAAATTTTATCAAATTCGTAGTAAATATTAGTAAGTACTCCGTACTTAAGGAATTATACTTTGTTTTATTATTATATTTATTAAATTGAATATCTAAATATTAATATGTTTTCATGTTCAAATGAATTGTAATTAAATATGATTTAAATCGAATTAAGATTAGATTTAAAACGAATTTCTGTTGAATTCTTCCGAGAGACAAGGGAGCACACCGATTTTGCTCCAGGGCGCTGAATATGTAGCTACGCCGCTGATTCAAATCCATGTATATCTTAATCACAATAACCCCAGATATATTATCGTAGATAAGGGTGGACACAAATCTAAGCATGGCTTTATCTAGCATTAACAACTTGATTAACTTCTTGTTTTAAGAGCGAACTAAGATATTTTTTTCAGCGTTTATATGATGGTAAGAGTTTTAAATTTTATTTATAGCAAATCTAAAATACTTTAAGTAATGATTGAACTATCTTCTGCTATTTGATGAAAATATTTTGTTTATGTTCCAATAGTGATATTTTTGGGTAAAATAAAGATTTGAACGTCTTTAAAAAATATTATTTGCCATTGTTTTTTTCTGATTTAATCAAAATAATCAGTGTCATAGTTTTAACGCACGGTGTATTATATGCCATTCGTGTAAATGTCTTTTGTAAATACAAACTTAATGCGAAAGTTCCTTTTGAAAGATATCTCAATTCAATGTCAGTCGGTTCGTTTTCTCGCTGTGTGTTTATTCTTCTCTGTTTCAGCAGTCTCTTTCAGCTAACAATGAGCTTTTGTATTTTTTACATGACAAATCTCGTAAATTACGACGTTTAATGTCTCCGATTTTAGCAAAACATAACAAAGCAAGCATCGATTCGTGAAATTAATTTACTTTACCCCGTCCTTTCATTTTCATATTTTTCTCGGCGTCACGCAGTTAATTTAAAATATTGTATTTTGAGAATAATTAAAACGTCTAAAAAAGTTGAAAACGTAAAAATAAAAGCTACATTAAAATTATATGTCCTTATTTGTCCTTTAAATATATTTTTAGAAATGTGTACACTTCCTACTATTGTTTTTTTTAAATTAATGTATACTCGTATTGTAATAGATTTTTTTAAGAAAGCCTTTCATTGAAAAACGAATAATGTTGTATGAACGTTTTTCAATGAAAGGCTTTCTTAAAAAAAAATATTTCAATACGAGTATACATTAATTAAAAAAAACAATAGTGATAAAAATAGTCACTTTAAAAGACAACTTAATTGGAAAGGAAAAAATAGCTTTTGTTATATTATGCTTATTACACCTTTTCATTTGTTTATCACTTGCACACAAAAATGCTATAAAAACAAATAACACGTACAATATTGATATAAATAACGAATGTATAAGTAATTAATTGTTTGAAGGCTTAATTGTTCTAAATGTATTGAAAATAGTGAAATCTCAAAATTAATACAGTTAAACATTTTTTTCTGTCAACAAGGCGACAGTCGTTATGATTATTAAAAATGCAGACAGAAGGGTCAATTAATATGTAATTATGCTTTGTACACCTAAGCGGCATTCTAAACGTGTAAGAGAAGGATAGATATGAATTTTAACATCATTGTCGGTGTGGGTGGTGTGCGGGACTGGACAAATTACACCTTGCCCTCTAAGCGAAAGAAAATCATGATTATGAAGAAACTTTATCAATTGATAACCCGTATATTTTATAGGTTTTATTCTAAGTATCTTATATATCATATTAAAGTTTTCCTAAGTATTGTTTTTACTGTCAGTGGTATTTGGAAACTCTGTGTCTTAAAATTAAAAAAAGATTAGTTAAATTTTAAATATATATTTATGAACATAACAGTGTTTTTTAATTTAATTTGTGAGTATACTATTACGTTTCTCTGGTGGATGAGAACGTAAATGTATGGAATCAGAGTCTGAAAGTAAAGATTAAAAAGAAATCTATACATATATATACTGGATATCCAAGATGTTGAGAAAGTGATTAATCACAAAAGTCGTAAAAAAATCTCTCTAAATAAATCTTCATAATACAAAAATTCATATACTTTGCTAATTATTTATTTTTATATATTATTTCTGGAGTGGTCATCGATGCGTTTTGGATACTTGGAGCATAAGGTGAATATTAATAATACAAATATAATAAATAAGTTTCGGTATAAAATGCATAGTATAATATAACGCTTGGCTTTTTGATATTATGAATAAAATGGTTGAAAATGTTTTTGAATGTAATAATAAATAGTAAGGGTTTATGATGAAAGTTTTCTTAATATACAAAGATGTGAGAAGAATGAAACTACGTTCCGGGGAGGCGAAGGATTTTAGTAAGAAAGACGATTCTACGAAAAAATTAAGTTACATTTTATTTCAGTTTTAAAAACGGAAGCCAAACGTAAAGGCTTTGTAAATATTTTTAAATTATGCTTGTAATGGAAAAACCGCAGCTTAAACACCTCCCTTAATTTTTTTGAGGCAGAAGCAAAAAAACCTTACCTTGAAAGACGTAATTTCAACGCGGTGAACAGGATGCCTATTTTCAAACTGCTTTCATGCTGATATTATTTCAAAGTACGTATCCTTGTGGAAATTGCTTTGAAGAATGCTCATTTCCTACAGAACTCCAAGTTGGCAGAAAGCGGAAATCATAGTCGAGTTGGAAGGGGTAACAAGTATTTACCTAAAATACTTGTCAAACGAGAGAATTTTTACAAAGTAAATCCGCATATAGTCCTCAGGTTGTATCATAAGGAAAGTGTTTATATTTTATAGGGAAATGTGCTTTATAGGCCAGGCGCGACGGTTACGAGCGCATATTTGAATTTTATGGAAAGGAACCGTATGATTCGCAATTTTATGACGTTTTCACTTTAGATATAAAACGAAACGTCATTGGCTTTCAAAATGATGTCAATTTTAAACAATACGTATACAATCAAAGAACAGGATATAGTACTATTAAATTGTTCAATATTGACGGTTAAATTAAGGTTCTTCTAGTCGTTGAGATATATGGTTGATTGGGTTTTAGTATAGTAGGTTGCGGATTAGAGTCCCACAGCTGCTATAGATTTGAAATAAACTAAAAACTTAGGGTTCTAAACTATTTAAGACTGGTAAACTTCCATACGTGAATACCACATATGGAAGTTTACCAGTTTTAAATAATTTAGAACTTAAAATCAATTTCCATCAAGCACCATAAGTCGAAAATATTAATTATTTAAATGTTGCTAGTACAGCAAGATTGACTGAACTTTACAGTAAATAACTTTTAAAATTTCGTGTAGTTTTTCAAAATTGGTGGCCTTATAATCGTTGCATTATGAATAAAGTTTTTCCTAAATTTATATCTAGAAATGTTAATGTGTCAAAAGTGTCGGGACCAGCAATTAAGGCTTTGCAAAAGGCCAAAACAGCATGGCTGAAAGAAGAAACCAACCAGTGGCATGCTGCACGTGACAATGTAAGTCAATATCTTAAAGTCATTCCTTTTTTACTTACACAAAAACTTCACCCTATTGAATTTGACTATTTGGATCGTGAATTAAGATATAATGTATCAGAGATAATTCAAAATAAATACAATAAACAATCTTACAAATTGAATAAATTAATAGATGAAAAATCCAAATTTCACAAATGAAAGTTTCCCAGTTTTTAATAATTTAGAATTTAAAATAAATTTCCATCAAGCACCATCAGTCGAAAATATTAATTAATTAAAAACTTAGGATTGAATATTCAATTCAAACAAATAATGTCGAAAAATATGCTACGGAGTTAACTCTTTACGTTGTAGAGTTTCATATGCTATATTTCTGGAGTTGACATCTACCCACTGGGCAGACTCATTTAAACCTTTTTTGGAGTAGATATGGACAGAAAGTTACTTTTTGTTATGTCCTTTAAATCAAGATTCTGATTTAAAAATTATATCTTATTATAGAAAATATTAACTACAATAAGAACAACGAGTTATTTATATTATAAAATATTTCTTCATCAAATATTACCTGCTTATGAAGGTGTTTGATATTAGACATACTGCTATGTATGTATTTGAAATCTTTATAAAATAAATTATTCGTAAAAATAAAGATATTTTTAACCATAAGAAGCAATAAAAAAGTTTAAGTGTATTTGAGGGGAGTATTTCAAAAATTAACTTATTCCACTGCGCCAAAATGCAACCAAGAAGATTTTTCATAAAACAACCATTTAGCATACAAACCTATAGAAAATATTAATTTCAAAAACATTGAAAACAAAATGCTTACTGAAAAATATGGTATGTAGTTATTTTATACAGAAGATAATTGTTCAATTTTTTTCTTTAAAATTTTGATATTGTGGAAGAAGTTCACTTTGGAAACACCCCCTTTAATTTATCAAAATGTTTTTGACAACAATATTAAGTATAATGATGATTCTGTGTATATTGTATATTTTATTCATAATAATGTAATGAACCTAACTATTATTACTAAGTAAGTTCCTATAGCATAAATTTCAACTTATTTGCTAAATTAAAAATAAATATTGTATGCAGGTTCTACATTATTTGTTATTTCTTTTATTGTATGGATAAATTTATTGCATTTGTTTCTGAT
>JAGVSQ010012986.1:0-11333 GCA_022683975.1 Rhyacophila evoluta
ATGCCGAAAGGCGAAGCCCGGGTCGCTAACAGTGATCTCACATATGGAAGTTTACTAGTTTAAATAATTTAGAATATAAAATAATGAGATTTATTTTAAGGAAATGTACATTCAACATAGCACAGATTATGCACGAAAGCACAATGAAAATCTAATGCTATATTAGATAAAACTAACACATGTCAGAATGCGTACAAATCTTACAAATGTTATAAGAAATTATTGCATCAATAGAAAGAGCATACATCAAACTTATAATTTTCTATTCATAATAATAATTGCATGCAAGCTATGTGCCGCCATTACTTTTGTGAATAACTCAAACCGACGTCGTTAACCGTAGTTTCCTGTAGATCATGAGAGTCGTCGATATCGGGGGAGTCCACTTTCAATTATTGTCGATTGAATTAACAACATTTATTTGAATAGGGAGGGACCTACGGATGACTTCCGTTTCCGAATGAGCTGCTTAAATAATGTTCAATATGATATAGGGTCGACTTTTTAAAATAAATAATTGCACTATTTCAATGCCGACTTACGACAAAGCAAAACAGGTAAATGTACTGGACTATAATAAATTAATAAATACGAATTACTATATTAATTAATAAGTGACTATTAAGTTACAGAAATTGCTTATATAAAGTGTATAAAAACTAACATAAATGAAATATGAGAATTTTTATTTTAAAGACGTTATTTATTTTCTACAGTATTTTTTTATACACATAGTTTTAAAATTCGTTAAATACAAAAATTTTATTATTGTATTAAATTTATTTTACCAAACGTATGTCGTTATTGATTATTTATAAGCGAATAAAAATAATACAATTTGGAAAAAGACAATTTAAAGAACATATCTTTTTCGATGAAAATTCAATGATATACAGAAAATAGAAATACAGACTATAATAATGCCAAAAGCTGAAAATTCCCAGTCTTACTGAAAGTCCTTAACTCCGTCGCTGAAAGAAAATAAAGTTAAGTTTTGAAAAACAAATCCCGGGGATTCGTCATATCGTGTCAACCGGGAATCGGGAATCGAACCTAACGATCTGCCGCGTGTTTTGACACATCGCATCGCGTCGGTTCTAACAAGACGCGCTAACATATCAAACTCTTATACAACAGACTTATAGAAAAGAGATTCTCAAAGAATAAATAGTGTTTTTTTTTCTTCATTTCAAATCATATGAAATATGCTTTTAAGACAAGAAATGATTGTTGGTATTATATATTATGAACAATACTGATATACACACACTGTCAACGTTACTAAATTTTAATGATATGTTAATAGATACGAAATATATTGTTGTTTCAGGCTATATAAAAAAATATTTTATATCCATACTGATTAATGAAAAAGTTTGTGGTAACTTCTAATATACGTCTAATCAACCAATAAAAAGAGTGTTCAATATACCTTCGTACGATTATATATATGTAATATAATATACATAAGTAATGAAATTGAATTATTAATATCCAGCCGACTAAGTTACAATTTTGAGTGAAAGCTTAACTTTTGAGATTTAAGCGTGCGACGAAAGGGTTACGTGTTCCATGTTAGAATCACTTTGCGAAGACGGAGGATTTTGAGAAGCACACATTGTAAAGTGTGTTCAGACGTTGACGGGCAAGCCGCGCGCGTGGAGGGGTTATTGTTTTGTTTCCGGATCACGTTCGCAAAAGCACACCTAACAAAGCCCGTCTGGGAGGATTTCCCGGGGCCGGCTGTCGAGAGGTGGGGTTTGTGATCCATCCGGGGCGCCAACACGGAAATAATATCGAAAATATCTGCGGGGACGTGCGTGATGGAAGCGCTTAGCAAATAGATTTAAGTTGATCGAAGGCGCCCGCGATCGGTGGTGAACTTTGCGTTATATTTGCGGCCGGTAATTCCGCTAGTCTCTAATAATTCGGGAAAGATTTCTTTGTCGTATGCCTAAAGTGAAATATGTCACGAGTTGAGACATCGAATTGACGGAAGATTTGCTCATAATCTTTCAATCTCGGTGAAAACGACTCCTATTTATGAAAGTTGGATCACAATAGTTTACAAGTTTAACTATTATTTATTTGCTAGATTGGAAAGTCGATTTGTTAACTGACTAGGATTAGAAGAAAATTTATGATCTAATTAAATTTTTTTTAGACATTACTATTATGATATCAAGAAAAATTCAAGAAAAAGATTTAACTGATATATTATATTAACAAGTAAATTTCGATTACTACAAATCCACAAACACGATTGTGAACTGATTTACTATAGTATCGACATCTTTCTGCGACTGCCCAACTTTCCACTGAGCTGAAAATTTCTTATTCGACTAAACCTTATATCCATGTTCAACGAAACCCTAATTAAACATTTGTAAAGATGTAATACCAATACAAACACCGTCGTTTATCGCCCGTTTCTGCTATCTTATAATATGATTCAAGTAAAATAAAGCTGTCTCAAGTATCTAACTGATGTGCAATTTTCATTTTTCACTATGTTGGTAATTAATTTTGTTTAGTATATACTCAAAATTTAATTCCTTCATCCACATATCTTTAACATGCCGTCCAAATATTGAATACACAAAACTGTCTTAAAGTTATTTTTTTTTCAAAAGAAATAAAGATATATTTACTAACAAAAAACAAAATTGAAGAAAAAAAATGAATGAAGAATAAAAGAGAAATACAAAAAAATAAACGATAGTTTTGTAAAATTCTTACTGCAATCCAACTGCAAACAAAAAGCTACGCTATGAGAGCTTTTAAGGACGCAGGGTAAAGTAACAGGTGGCGAGCGTCGGGAGGCCGGCGCCTCGCTTGAGGATTTGACCGGAAATACTTCAGCAGGTTTAAATATGGGCGCTTCTTGTCTACCGTTCGAGGGAAGCTTAGACTGAAGCTGTGACATTAAAGAGGGTTTCCTCAAGAAAGTAAAAAAGAAATATGCGCAATGAACGTTAGTTTTGACCATTTTAGAATTTATCAGTGCTTATAGTTTACGAATACTTCCGTTTATATAATTATAACTGTAAGATTATATTAACAAATTCTATATTATTATTTTTTTCCGCATCCGTTTTTTAAGTGGAGCATATGGATACCACATGACGTCTCCAAGATTCTTGCGCTATCCCAGGTCATACCTGCATCCCGTAATTCCGCTGAATACAGTAGATAGTATTTAGCGGCCGTCCAGGATCCAGAAAACCGGTCGGCTTGAAGAATAGGCAAATATGAAGTTAAGACTCTTTTGAGGTATCTGCAATACGTGGCTGAGCTAGGTCCAGCATCACAGCTTCACTTTTTCAGTAATTAGTGGCTTCATGGTTCGTTTTCTTATCTCCCTGTTACGAAAAAATCATACCACCGTATCCCCAAAATCCTCTACAAGCATCTGTTGTCGGTTCTGAGTATTTTTGATGGTTGGTGAAAATCAAGGTTATTTTTTTTTCTCGTGAACTTACTTTGTAAAATGTTATCTTTCATAAAGAGAAGGTATCTAAAACTATCGACATTTTTACCGTATAAATTAACATAATTACACCAGATAAAGTTAGTGACAGCCCTTTATAAGGTTTAAAACTCTGTTTCATTTTGTCTTATTGTAAAATAATTTATAGCCCGTCTTTGTATTATCGTCCCTATGATATATAATTATAATATAAGTCAGTTTATATCTGACACCATGCGCTTACTGTCCATCAAACAAAACACTTCTGGAGAAGCAATCGCGCATCACAATCAAAAATGTCAAAGGAAAAATTAATAATGAAGGAAACGGAAGTGAATGTCGGGCGGATCTTGCGTCACAGAGACAGATAAAATAGGGAACTGCCGAAAGTAAAGTGACGTGCCGAGTTGAGAATAAGAAAACGAAACTTAACCATCATAAATAAATTTGAAAACTTTTACAATAAAAATTGATTATACTAAGAAATAACATGGTGTTATAATTTAGATCTATCACATATTTGCGTATTGTAAAACATAACTCGATTGCAGCTTAATAATGAGAGAGTTCGTGAATAATAAAACCTATTTCTGCAATAATTCGCGACATGAGAAAAGAAGATTTTAAGTTATACGGAGACATGGTTGAGTAAATAAATAAATTCAATTTGGCAAATAATAAATTGTTTGGTAAGCCACTGGCAAAATATCAGTTGGTAGGACAGGATGCGTCTGTCATTTTGTGTCCTCTTATTTGAAGAATTTTCTAGATTGATAGACAGACATACTGACAAAAACAACTCGTGGACACATAAATACTTCAAGCAGCCTATATTTGTTTTATAATAATAATAATGAGAGGAACACTTTAAATAATTCATCCATTTAAGATTAACCTCGTAGTATGGCATCGATATAAATCAAATACTCATAAATATAATAGGTATAACAATTTAAAAAAAACATTGCATAATACAATCACTAAGCGTCATTTTAACCATATTAACAATTGATTTGATTCGTATGATTTATGTGGTGTAATGTTGAGTAGTAAATTTAATATTGACACTTTACTTACATTGATGGATTTAAAATGGTTACTTCGTAATCGAATTGTATTTCATGCACACGAAAAGAAATGTTTACAAAGGATTAGTCGAATAGGTGAAAATATGATTTGTAATAATATGACGAGATAGAATTAGAACATATTCTAAAACCATGAAACAAGAAAGCATTATCCTTCGGGATGTGTCATTGCTAAGGACGCATTTTATTTCTTATACAATATTTACCTTGTACCTATAATATACTGTATTCAAATATTTTTTAAATACTTTAATGTATTCAATTGTTACAAATTAAATAGCAAAAGTCGATGTAATATTAATGAAATCGAAGGATTTAACTTTCCATATAAATATGCGCAGAAACATATTATTTGTATCCGCCCCGATCTTAGAACATGGGAATCTCAACAATATGAAGATATCCACTCCAGAAATAAGTATTTTTTTAGATTTTTTTTCACAATTATTGGCTACCAGCCAATTGGTGAATTGAATCTTATGGGCATCCAGTTCTGTATCTTAAAATAAAAAAAACTATGAGACATGAATACGCAACCTCGGTAGAACTGTATATGTATGTATCATAAAATATAAAAGTGCACATCAAAGAAGAAATCCAACATTTTCCTTGAGAATTCCAACAGCACTTAATCATACGATTTTTTTAAATTACAAATCGTTATGGAAATAAATATTTTACTCAATCGATTCCTTTAGACACAATACACATGCACTGACATCAAGATTCTTCAAGGTAACACAACCTTCACACAATTAACAGGCCGTGACTTTTGCTCGTAAGTCTGTGACCTGTGACCCAGTCAAAACAGGATGAAATTTATTTATTACATAAGTGTTTATGTGGCAATACAATTTAAGTAATAAATGGTGATTTATTCAATAGTCGAATCTGTGTCTCATTAGTTATTGATTATTCAATATATTTTTCAAGAGCGCCATCATCGTGAAAGTCAAATTTTGTATTATTTGTATGACATTTTATAATATAATTAATATTTCTGATGAAAAGATTCTAATAGATACAGTAATTAATTATAGACGTAGAACAAAATCAAAAATATTATCTAAAAGTTAAGAAGTGTCAAATGTGACTTAATTAATGGACAGCACATGTGCTCGCGCATTATTTTGAATCGTAGATCTCGATCTGCAATTATTGTGAGTGATGAAAAAAATGAAAAATCCATTTCTTATTATATGTTCTACAAAAATAATGTACTATTTATTATCTATATAAACTATAAAATTATACAAATAATAGACAACCAGAAATTAGAGAAAATATCGTATACAAAACAAATTAAACAAAAACTGTTATCTACTAATGTTCATTTGTGAAGCTATCGCTCAAAAGATTCTAAAAAATATATTTTATATTTGATACACAAAAAAAAATTATACGGATTTTGCAAAAACGTCAGTAACTGTCTTTGGATACTTCAAAAGCCAGACATAACATGATTTTTGTTTTAAAAATTAACGGCAACAAAAAATCAAAATTTAAAAGCTGCCAATAATTTCGGAATTAATTGGCATATGAGTGATGCGTTGGCAAAAAATATTTTTAGCGCGATAAAGTAAAACTATGCCGTGGCAAAAATTTATATTCATTCATAAAACGGATAAATTAAAAATTCTTTGATAAATTTAATATGTATAATATTTTGTATCTACGCCCACGGATTTTTTTTCTTCTAATCCACTTTTGCTGATTTACAATAGTCAAATTTGAATAAAAATAATATGCCAAGAATTACATTTTAAATAAGCAACTATAAAATGCACACTTGAATTTTATATACGAATTGTACGGTAGTATTATTAGTATAAATATTATTTAGTAACATTCTTTTTGTCATAATTACTGTGGATATCACTTGTATGTGTATTTATTTGGTTTAACAACTCACGGCAATTGTGAGTTTTATATTTAAAATATTATTTTAGCTTTTTCAAGGGTTTAGACATTTAAACGTTTCAAAGCAGATTCTTCTGGCCTTCATAGACGATGTAATTTTCTAATATGATGATATCATGAAAATCGTTTTATCAAATTCAAATTATTTAGTAACTACAATAATCTCAGAATAATATAGTAGCTTAACTTTGTTAATGACTTTCTCAGTTTTTTTTAAATATTTTTAAAAATCAATAAATTATACATGTATTCGTACATCAAAGTAATCCATATTTTACTTAGCTATTCAGAAAATACGAACGATGGCTTAATTTTTTTTTCGTTACACGTAAACATGCAACTTTTATTTATTGAAATGTCAATATAATCTTTCATGATTAATATTATAAGCTGGTACAACGTTTTAATAATAAGTTTACTATAATTACAATTAATGTGTCAAAACTACTAACTATATTGGATTTAAGAGTAACTGAACAGCGGTATTAAATAATTGAATCGGGTTTAAATAATTTATGTTCGCTAAACATAGTGGTACCTACGAACATGATTGCAAAGTATTTTGTTGCACCTTTATCGTATTACTCTAATTAGAGGTGCATTCAAACTGTTCTGCTTTATACTTTTGATGCACAGTTCATAAAACGAGCTCTGCTTGCAAAAGTTAATTGCGTTTGTATCAAACTGAAATTGCAAACTATGCCTAAAGGATTAAAGTATTCGTGTTACGCAATTGATGCTAATTGACTGAGATTTTTAAATTGCTATACAGTTGACAAAATTTTGCATCGGATTACGAATCAAAGCCGACAATTCCGATATGAGTGTTTTAAAATAACATTAATTAATAGAAAAATAAGCAATGCTCTCACGTTCATACGACTTTAAAAATTAACATACCTCTCCTGAGCTAATATTTTTACATAGTTTACATCTTGGAAAATAATATTTATTAACTGCTAACTGCGTATCACTCATGGCGTGCAATTTACGAATACGAATGATTTATAACAGTCATGTAGTTCATAAATATGAGAATAATCTACTTCACACCAAAAAGGGTGAATAATACCTAAGCATCGATGAAAATCTTGAAAAAATACTGAAGAGGTGGTATATACGGGCATCCTACGATTGGTGGCTGCAATATCTAGAAACAGAACCAGTATTCCTAAGGCTCCTCTTGAGGAAGATAATGATAGATAAAAGAAAATGATAAGAGGAGACGTTTTTAAGGGTAGCCAGGATCTGCAGTGATTTGTAGGGTTGCTGGTGCTGATGATATTTTTCGGAATAAAAGGAAACAATATATAATTCATTTTATGAAAGAAAACATATTTTAATGTCTAAGATTACAATATGTTAATTAAAATACTTTGTACCAAAAATTAACTGTAGGCAAATTAAATTTGCGCGTTTAATTCATTTGCTTTCAAATATAATCCAAAACAGTGAGCGCATGTCAAAGACTTGAATATAATATCAACCAGCATAAAATAATATATGGGTAACTACTCATTACAGCAGCCGTTTACACTTACAGATAGCTTAATCTAAGGCGCGGTTTACAACTAACAAAGTGTTAAGGCTCGTGAAGTAAAGCCGACGGCATTGAAACCGTTGATCTTGGCAAGCGATCACGAACAGAAGGTCTTGAAGACTCGACTCTTTGATAAAGCCACTAAATAATGTTGCACACTAGTAAAGCTCACCTGAAACGTAGCCTAGCGCTTAAACATGTTAAACACAACAACTAATTACGCATAGCGAGAGATACTCTATTTATCATTTACAGTAGTATATTACAACGCATTATAATGTATATTTAAATAGATGATACACGGGTAATTAACATACATAGAGTGACTATATATTATGCTTGTCTTCTCAGACATAAGCCATGTTATTCATAAGCAAAAATTAAGTTTTACATTCTAAAACAAAAGTGTGGTAATTACGTAAATAAATTTGTGAAATATGGAGATTTATTTTATCATTATTATTATCAATATCATTTACTGGATCCCACTCAAAATCTATAAATAGTGGAATATTAATTAGTAATTATCCTTTAGTATTAAAATTTTTCAATGTATATTGATGGACTGCCATATTTGTGATGTGTGTATATAATATATGTATTGAAAATGCGTATGTTGGCGGATTATGAAACCAACTATACCTTTTCATTGATTCGTGATATCCTTGTGAAGTACGTTTAACTTATGATGAATAGAAAAACAAATATTCATTTACGTTAATTGTAATTTTAAAGTATAAATTCGTTGGAGATCGTATGATTTGTACGATTTGATTGCACGAGTAAACACTCGGTAAACACAACATCTTAAGTGCCATAGGTTACGATTTAACGGTCTGCATCTGCTAAATAATTTAATACATATTGGCCAATAGGTTGAGCGATTGTTCAACAACTGACGATCGTGAAAAATCAATCTGTAAATATAAAATGATAAATATAAATATATAACCATGTTCGCTCCCTACGTGGATTATATGGATCTACAGAGTGGGAAGATGTCCGCTCTAAAAGTGGAGCATATGTCTCTCCGCACTGTTGAAATATGTATTTCCTTGTCAGACTTTTGCTCAACCTAATAGACACCTAGGGCTACATTTTCAGTTTTTTTTTAAATCCGGCAGATGTGGGAATCGAACTTTAAGCGAGTAAATATCTTTATAATATCGGAGTATAAACTGAATACCGAAACACTTAATAATTATAACCATTCATCAATGAGTTTAATTCTTCTGAGAATTCATATAATTTTATTGATATGCAAAACAAAATGTATACAGTTATTATAAATTTAAAAAGAGGATCGTTCACCCCCAAAGTGGTATGTAATAAAGAGGAAGAAAAAATATATTTGTTTTGGCGCGTTTTATACTTTTGCACGCCTAGCCTGCATACTCAAACGCAAATTAAATTAGGCGATGTAAAAACGCGCAAAGTTGTGCGAGACAATAAATACAATAGACACTGTGTGTACTTATCAACCCCGGCGACATAAACGAAACACGGCAAAGCCACGAGCAAATGGTAGACAAAAAGACAGCCCCTGAATGAGCCGAACAAAAATAACAAAAAATGTACTCTGCGGCATCGCAGTTTAGCCTTGCTAATAACGGCCGCATTAAAAAAGCTCCAGCCGAAAGCTGTAGTTATTCAGATTTAATTAACAAGATAGCAGACACAAGATAGAAGCGGTGGTGCAGGTAGGGTGCGATATAGTATGGCGAAGGCTGTATTCCTCCTCCATTCGCCGCGAAGAATCGAACACTCGATACACAGACGAGGGTGCAGAGATATGAAAGCTTTTCTACTACACTGGTGGACTGGAGATAGCAAACATAGCACAGCAACTTCGTCTACCTACATTTATTGTACGAGCGGTTTGTAGAAGGATTAATAATGAACAAACACGCACGTGTAATTATAAAGTTTTTGCATAATTTCTACCTGCAAATTCCCCATAACCGATGTCATATATTTAAAGTTTTAAATAGCTTGCATAATATTATTTCATGTTCAAACAAAGTATGAAAACTTTTAGTATAACACATGACGTAAAGGCAAGGGTTTAGGATTCCTCTAATATTACACACTTTTTACATCCTAAGACGGCTTCAGACGATATGTTGAACTTCACGAAATATTTAAAAAATAATGTACAATAATGCAATCGTAGTTTAATCGGAATATTTATAGAAAAAAAAATATTAAATAATTAGCGGTTTCACAGGATGAAATTCCGTAGATGCGTAAACATTTTCACATTCAAAAAGATAGGATTAGAACCCCATCGGGTTCCAATTTTTTTATGGACATATTTTTTGTACGTTTATATTTATTACCTGTTAAATCATATCTATTATACTTTTATTAAACTGAGTATATTTGATGCAAATTGTATGTAATCATATTTTTACATGGAAATCAATACCCCATTAAAAATGCATATTAATAACATGTGTATTCATGTGAATTTGCAGTGAGTCTTCTGATTTTTGACAACATATCACACAAATAAAGGTTTGAATCACCGCTTAAAGGATAATGCATAAAAAATTTACACTTTGTAAAATCTGAATTAATATGTATAGTGTATGTATAAATCTTAAACTGTTCTTTGTGATGGTATTTGTAATTACATCGTGAATTCTTTAAGTGGTGGAAGTAATCATCTTCGAAAAAAATATCATTTTACAAGTATATTAAATTTAATTTAATTTAATATACTTGTACATATTTTTTGCAATTTAGCTGCTGGCAGGCGTTTTTGTATGTATTACTCACTCATACTCTAAAGGTTTCATTTCTGCGCTGACATACTAATTAATTCCGCTTGATATCGCATAGGCACCTGTAGGTATTCAGCTAGATAGCATCAATAGGGGTGAGCCGTGAGCCGTCATCCGCCATCTGTATTTAAAGGAATTTTCATCGCGCGTTTCACCGATAACTAACGCTGATGACTACCTCGGTTCACCTGAAAAGTATTTTTTTTCGTGGCAGTTTTAGTTGAAATTAATTTCAAACATAATCGAACTACGTGACTAAAGTTACGGCGTGGCTTAACTTTTAAAATGATTTTCTACATATTTGAAACTTGAATAGGCATGCAAAAAAAAATGAAACACCATTTGAGATAACTGATATACATGATACTACAGGTTAATATAAAACAGGCTGACCATTAGAGCAGTTTTGATAAATAATTAAGATATAAATTCCCCAAGCGTGCAGAAGCAGAAAAAATTAAAAGAAGGCTAATGTTATGTCTCCCCGGTAGCGTTGTTGGTAGCGTGCGCGCCTAACGATCCGGGGAATG
>JAGVSQ010012987.1:0-11333 GCA_022683975.1 Rhyacophila evoluta
AGTTTCAATAGCTGTGCTCTATTGATTTCCAAAATTTCTTGATAGAACAGTTTATATGTATTGTAAAAGCATACATTCGAACGAATGTTAAGTTATACCACGTTGTACGCAATGCTATTTAATAGTTATGAAATATCATCAAGTGAAAGTAAGATACCTCCAAAAGTTCAAAGATTCCATTAATATATAATACAAACACAAAAAGGGCAACTATCATTTATTTAAATGTATCTTCCATTGCTTAGATTTTATACAACTGCCGAGTATTTCATATTCAAAGCTAAGCAAATGGAAAAGGCTTCACGATATAAAATACGTTTTACTTTCTTAAAGGAAATTATTATGGCTAAATATTTTTTCCTTATATTCATATATAAGGAAAAAATATGCCATTTTAATATTCCTAGATATTAATCACTATTATTATTAATTCATATTCTAATTTATGACTATGTTAATTAGGAATATGTTTGTGAAATGAGTGTTATTAAAATGAAATTATGATTAAAAATCTACGTAGAGTACGAGCCATTTATCATGACCACAAATTGATTTTTTTATTGATTCTTTAGAAAAAATATTCTGTAATGCTTAAATTACATCCGGTACGTTTACTTGTATTGTTAATTTGTTTTGTGAATTATTTTGATACATGCACATCACTTTCTCTCTTTTTAAGCTATGATCAATAAACATAAATAAATAATTTCTCATTAAAATAATTAATTAGTCACAGTGGTTTTTAATATCAGTGAATGTTTTGGGTGATGATTGATTGAGAAAATGAATTACTTTCAATTAGTGAGAAAAATATCTACTACAGTAAAATTAACAAATTCGGAAATAAATATTGTTCAGACACGAAAAGTAACTGTTTATAATATTAACTTTTTTTTTTACTTGCACTTACTTCATTATACATAATATTTTTTAAATCATATTTCCTCCCAAAGTGGAGCATATCGATCTACGCAGAGTGAATAATCCCCTCCGCAATGTGAAGATGTCTTGACAGAATATTTTCCACAAGAATTGTTTGCGAAACAATTGCTCAACCCAATTGGGATCCACCATTCCTGTATTTTTTTGAATTTTCAAAATTCGACAGATGAGGAATCGAACTTGCATTCCCGGATAGGTGTGCACGCTAATAACTACGCTACCGGGGAGATAAAGCAGATTTTTAATATATTTTAAAATTTTATTCTATAAAATACGTTACGATTGTTCTTCTGTGGCAATTGTTGCGGTTCCAACTCCCGTAGCTGCATAAGAAAGCACAGGATTGTTGCCATATGTTTACAAACTGACTGATAAGCAACACAAAACAATATGCCATGATAATTATTTGAAATCTATGCTCCACACTTGAATGATTAAAAAAGACATCAAACGTGATTATTACCACTTCACTTTGTGGTTAGTGGCTTCCTCAGGACAATAATTTCTTAAACACCAGCACTATCAGCTATTAATAAAATTTGTCGTTATTACACAGGTTTCTGAAACTGCATACCAGGATCAGAAGAAGACAAATTCGTTGAATTCATAACAGTATTTAGAAATGAAAATTTCTTTACAAAATCGATTCAAGTGTAAAAAGTAGTAAACTAATTTAAATGATTTACAAGTAAAATTGAATACAACAAAATATATGAGATTATTTTTTTATTGCTTAAACTGATATATCGTATATTCAGAAATTATTTTTAAAAACGAGATGACTTATTATATATTCAGTTGATTCTTTTAAAATATATTCCAGAAAAAAATAATATTAACAGGGGCCACAATAAACAGTGTATGCTTTATTAATTTTTACATTAATGACCGTCACAAATTTTCAGGCTGTTTCATTCAACCCTTTATCGTCCTGGAATCTAATAAATAAATAATTTTAATTTAAAAACTGCGTGCTTAATATACACAGCTTGGCTTTGAGGTTGTTCACTATGTTTCGTATTATTAATTCACTAAAAATAGCCATTGTTTAAAAAAACGAGCGGTTTTTTATATGCTATGGGCAAGGATCGCCAAACTTTTTTGAACATCGAACCCCATGACATTTTCTAAGTCTCTTATCAACCCACATAACATTCATTAATAGTGGATTATAGTAGAGATGAAAAAAGACCAAATCTTAAATTTTTTAAATAGCCTCTTATTAAATAATCACAATGTATACAACTTAATACACGTTTTAACAGAAGGGCGTGAGCTGAAAATGCCGAAATAGTATATAAATTTAGCTTTTAGTATGAAAAAAGATGACCAGGAAAAAGTAATTTTACCACATCAATTTTATTGGTTTTTCATTAAAACTTATCATCAGATATAACCTGGAAGTGCTAGATAATAAAACGATATTTTATTTATCCAATATGATATTAATTCAATAAATTATTTAAGAAAAAGTAAAATTGCTGGGGTAATAGTCCATTTTCCTCGTCGCAAATTTGTCAGACCATCGTTTTTTTAAACTTAAAAGCTAAATTTAGATACTGATTCGGCATTTGCAGCTTAAATTCTTTTGACAAAACTAATTGAAAGTTGTATACATTATAATTATCGAAAAAGCTATTAAAAAACATTGAGGGTTACATACTTTTTTCGCTACAACCGATATGCTTTACGAACGTAAATACCATGGTTATATAATGATATAACAAAACGTAAGTAGAAAGCGTAAATCTTTGAAAATAAGCTTCCGAAAGGATCTTTATAGCCACTATAAAAACCATTAACATCAATTCACTTAGATGTTTTTAATTGTTAATATCGTTAATTATAAGCCAGATTGCTCATAAAAAATATTATTACACTAATGAAAAAAAAAGGTTTACTCTGCACTGAAATTATTTAGTGGCATTTTTTTCATAAATAAAACGACAATTTTAGGTAATTATACCGATAAAAAATTAAATGCTAATCGCGTTTTCTTCGCGTTGAAATTTTTCTTTGATTGGCGTGGTTTTTGTTACGCTGGAAAATTCACATATTTTAAATACACAAGGCGTGTTTTTATTATACGAATACAATCAGAATAACTTAAACATTAATTGACTTAAGATAACACATTCAAAACCATAAAGCAATGTTATTTATAATATAAAAATGTTTTTAGAGCGTAGAATTTAGTACATTTAATGTGTTCGATAAAGTAATTTTCATGGTATAATGAATAAATATAATATATTGACTGCGGAAAGGAAAAAAGATTCTCTCAGATTTTTCAAAATAGTTTTTTTCGATAATCACAATATATAAAACTTAACAAACTTCTACCAGAGGGAATTATAATCTGCAAATACCAAATCAGTATCTAAATTTCCATTTGTTATTAATAAAAGTTTTGTAATATCCATTAACCATGGCCTTTTTGTTCATAAAGCATATCGACTGTAACAAAGAAAATGATGTAACCCTCAATTTTTTCAAAATAGCATTTTTTCGATAATTACAATGTGTTTTTTTTTAAATGAGAAGATAAGAGAATGGATCATGCAGCCACTTATCACTGAAAAAGTGAAACTAAAACGCTGAACCTGGCTCGGCCACATATTGCGAATGCCTCAAGAATCTGACCTGCCTATTATTTAAGCTGGCCGGTTGTTGGAGTCCCAGAAAGCCGCTGAATACTCTCCAAATAATGTATTCGGTGGAGTGACGGGATGCAGGTATGACCTGGGAGGACGCAAGAAGACAGGGATTCTTGGAAGCGACTCGTGGTGTCCATATACTCCACGCAAAGAGTGGATATGGAAGAATACGAAGAAGAAGTGTTTGTTATTGTTTGTTTTGTTTATAAATATTTCTTTTTAGAAAACTTGTATATAATTCGACTTATCGAAGTCCCATCGGAGGACTGATAGTATATATTATTTAAAACATGTATAAACGCTGTATGCCTCCGATGTTTCTAAATATATATTGTGTATAGTTCAATTATTATTTTGTAAGCGGCAATAATTGAAACTGGTTATTCATTCTATGAATGTGGTATTACTTCTAATACAATGCAGAAAGAATAACTTACACTTCGATATGCATCCACCCAGACACATACGATCATACATAGCATTAAACGTACGTGATGTACATCCGTGCATTGTCCGGAGGTGCTGGATAAAATATAAAGGCATCTGTTTGCGAACATTGTTACTAAATTAGCAGGCCTGCCCTAATATCTATTAATCAAAAGCTTCGGTATATTAACATAAGTATCCATAAATTAAGCTTTTGTTAGCGGAATTGAAACGTCACTATTACAGCGCGCCACACTAGTGAACCTTTTAGTATATATTCAAGCAATATCTCATTGAATATCAAAGAAATAGACGGGAAATGCAAGTATTCCATAGGTTTTCACGTAACTCGAGTAACATATCTGCTTTTTTTAATTTACGGATTTAAGCTGGGCACTTTTAAATATTTGTGTCGCGTAATGTAACTTTCTTCACAAAATTCATTAATTCACTAAATTGGGATCCCTCTTAATTTAAACTCACGTGTATAATAATATAAACATTTATTTTATACCGTGTTCGCTCCCGAATTGGAGCAAATAGATCTACGCAGTTTGAAGATATCCATTCCGAAAGTGAAGTATACGGATCTCCGCAATGTGAAGACGTATTGACAGATTATTTTTGACGAGAATTGTTTGTCAGACAATCGCTAAACCCAACAAGCAAACAGTCCTGCATTTTTAGATTTTTTAAATCCGACAGATGTCGAATCGAACCCGCATTCCCCGGATTACTGGGCGCACACGCTACCAACTATGCTACTGGGGAGACAATAATATATGAAAATGAAACGAAAAATGATTTCTCGTTTATATTCAGTCTAAATTTTATTCCATCTATGCCTAGAGTTTTTTTTTTGTATCCGTATTAAATTTTATTTTATCTCTACGAATATACTAATCAGATCTCCATACTTTATGTATTCCTCGTAAAAACCCCTAGAATTTCAGTGATTTCATTGCGAAATAAAAACATTTATCTCTCTATTTCAACAGAAATATTTATTTTATATTACATCTAGGATGTGTGTGTGTATTAGATAACGTTGGTATGTGTGTTGGGCAACGTTGATCACTCATTGAAATGATGCTATTACGTCTTAGAGAGGAATACAGGGAGCATTTTGAGCGGCTAGATACAAAAACTTAGTGCATGAAAGATATTTGCTTTATGTCACCTTTATATTTCTGCCGTTTTTTCATTCCTTGAACAAATTCAATAATATTTGTCATTTGATTCACGATAAAATTATAGCTAAATACTATATTTGATTGAGCAAATTTTGCATAATTTTAATTTAAAACAAACATTTTTAACTGGACGCTTGGGGTTCGGCACCGTGGCTTTGGCACAGTAAGTCGCGTGTTAAGATGCCAGTCTTTTTTATAATGCTCCAATATACATAATCGGCAAGCAAATATAACAATTTCATCTTGAGGTATTTGAGAAGAAAGATTTTGATAATATTTCTTATATAATACTTATAAAAGTCAAGAACGATGGCATCATTTACATCTTTTCATACAGTGAATTCAATTCAAAGCTTCGTTGAGTACTTCCTGATTGAAAAATAAAAAAATGATTTAGTTTTGTATGAACCCGTAGTTGGTTCAAATGGGAATGCGGAAATAACTCATCGTATGATTAATTGTCCGTTGGTATTGAGAGTAAAATCCTACATCTTCTTTTTTGATTAGAGTTGGGCGTCAATTGATAAGTGACAAGATTAGAAAAAGAAGACGTAGCTTCTCTTCTCAGTAGTGATACGATATTGAAAAGAAAGAATCTGTATTTAGGGGTGATACTAATCATACGTTTGGCTTCTTGTTTTATATCTTGTATTTCAATTTGTCTTCCAGTGGCCAACAGGTAAACATTGCTAATTAAAGTTACGGGATCAAAGGCGACAATTGTTAATAAGATTTTTTTTAATTCAATGGTGAATTTTGCTGCTAGAAAAAAATGACAAGATACTTCATCTTCAAAATACAAGTACTTGTATTTTGAAGATGGGCATGGTTTATTTGTGGAGTGGATATCGTCACACTGTAAAGATCCATATGATCGAATTTCAGTAAAAATGATATTCACTTTATTACATTGCTCAAGAAGTGGCTAATGAATGATAAAGTGAGTGATGACGAAGAAAACGAATGACGTGTAATTGATGTTATCATAATGGGTTTATATCGAGTTCCATTTAAAGAGTTAGAATAACTTTAAATAATAAGAAACGAAACTAGCGAGAAACAAATTTACTTCTTGTCCAAAGTTTTGGGGAAAAGCATCACTTCATTTGATGAATATCATGAATTCTGGATGTGACGATCATATTGACTGTGGAGAAGAAAAAGGACGTCACCAAACTACAAATGCCGAATAGTTATCTAAATTTAGTTTTGAAGATTGAAAAAAGGATGGTATGTCAAATTTGCAACCAGGACAAAGCACTTCCACCACATAAATATTATCAGTATTCCTTAAATAACTTATCAACCGGCTTACTGCGGTTGTCACTACAGGACTTGCAGCACATCAATTTTACTAGTTTTTCTAGGACACCTTATTAAATTAATATCAGATTGAGTAAGTAAAACACCAGTTTAAATGTTCAGGCACTTCAAGAATCACTTGACTTTGGTCCAGAATAATTCAGTGGACGTTTTTCGTGCCTTCTATAAAACTTATTCTGTGTGGGCTACGCGTCCCCTTTCCTTTCCACATTCGATATTATTACAGCCGGTAATATTTACATAATTTTTATCATTTATCCACAAGCTTTTATATGTTTGGCTATTCAAAACAGTACTCAATTGAAGGATTTGCGCAATCGAGTATCAGATATCATAATAATACCATTGAAACTCGATTGAAAGGAGAACTTTTGGAGAGACAGGATCTGCGTACAGCGGCAATAAACAACTCGACGTGCAATTGTGGCAATTCATGTCTTCCACCCATGCAGTTTTAAAAGCTGAATACGCCACAGTAGCGTACAAGCAATTTTTATAAAAGCAAGAATCTAAATTGATTTCATTTCCTTAGTGACCCTAGTTCTTCCATCTGGGTATTTTGTCATCACTTTTAAAATTACATCAATTCTATTTGCATTGATAGTGTAAGCTTTTTCCATTATTCTCTCCATCTTTCTGCACTCAATTTTCTCTTAAGATCCATTGCTTGTACTACAAGACTCATTTCATTCTTTGTCTCTAGTCTAACAGTTTTCTTCTTTAATAATTGTCGTTTCTACTGTTTTATCAATCCAACCTTTCCTTAAATTTATGACACTTGGATTTGCCCTCTTATTTTTTATTAACGTTACTTAATAACAAAATAGTATAATCTTAAATATGATTCCTTTTTTAGTTGACAAGATAGAAAACCTTTACCCAAATAGGACAAAAAAAGAAGTTATTTTAGTATAGAACTAAAACCACAGTATTTTAACTATATTTTTAAAGCAAAATGATAACTTCAGTGTGTTTATTGATATTCCGATTTAAATAATGACGTCCATATCAATTAAAGACACATATCACACAATCAAATAAATTCGTCAACGAAACAAAATATCAACATTTGTATGGAAGAATACGCCAAAATATAAAGAGATGATTGGCAATTATAATATCCTGTATTTTAATAATTCTGATACTGTATACAGTAATTGACTGAGGGGTAAAGTAAATTGTTCGTTAAGAATATGTTTACTAACTAATTACGTTCAAGTTATTTTAATTTTATTTAAACCATGTTTGTTCCAAGATTGTAGCTTATGGATTTCCAGAATATGAACTCTTTTACGTTTTGACTGTATTCTATTGAAATAAATTCAGCTAATTGCTTAATCCATTGAACATCCAGTCCTTGAAATTTAAAAAAATCTTATACGGTTGTAAGGTTTGAACTCACAATTTCCAGCACTAAAATACATGCTCAGCAATCAATCACATATCGAATTAGAAAATAAAAAGGACGCAACCCTCAATTTAAAAAAATAACTTTTATTCGATAATCAGATTGTATACAATTTTATACACATTTAATGAAAATGATGAAAACTGAAAATGCCGAATTAATGACAAAATTTACCTTTTTTGAAAAAAGATGGCCTGTGAAATTTGCGACCAAGAAAAAGGGCTTCCACCAAATTTTATGGATTTCTCTTGAATAAATTATTAAATTTATATGAAATTGGGTAAATAAAACACCACTTTTAAGTATACATACACTTCAAGATTGTGTTTATATAACGTTTTGATCATAGACCAAAATTATTAAATATACTTTTTTGTTCCTACTGCAAAATTTGTTCTATGCCGGTTACGCCCTTTTCCTTTTCGAAAATCGAGATTTATTCTCATAATTCTTTGTAAAACTGTTTAATTTATGTGTGATTAAGTTATTGCTCAAAATAAATAATTGTTAAAATTAGATGATTATTCTTCTAAATAGTAAACAGATTCGTGTTAGAATTCGAATTGTTTTTATTGTATACTGTTATTTGGGAAGAGATGCCTGAATTTTAATAATTATGTTTTTGATTAAAATCATTTTTTAAATTTGGGGTGTCCCTGATTCTAGTTGCATTCAATCACTTACCAAGTCAAAAGTGCATTGTGCAACATTTATTTTATAACACTGCCTCGCTTATTATGTGGTCCATGATTAATGTCATTGCCTTCCATCTGTAGTCGGTGATTAACGGGTTAAGTATTATTTTCTTTTGTATTTTATACATATTATTATTACAGTGTAGGCAATATTTATGATACCACAATGTTATACAACCGCTTTCGATTCATATGTTGCTTGCATATATAGAACGAGGTTTTTGCATCGAATATCGATCAATCAAAAGAAATCAATGCAATTTAACACATTCACTGCTAAAGCGTTTTTTTTTTGCAGTCACGTCTGCGCTGAAAATTTTATCTCCTCTATAACTACATATTGATAATTTTCATAATTGTGTTGATTGATATCAAACGTTATTAAGTCCACTTATATGTTTAATCTACGTTTAATAGAGTATACAATTTGCATATTATGATGTACTTCAAACCCACAAAAGTCCTCTCTATACATATTTAAATAGCGTATAAATATCACAATATTTTTCAAACTGATTTAAGTCCACCTGTATTTTAAAAAGTGTTCTTAATTTTAATTTGGAAATATTGCATCAAAGGAATAGCTTCAAGTTTTGTCCATACTGGTTACTGGATTCTATCATTAAACAAAATCTAAAACCATGCAATTATTTTTTACAAGATACGACGAAGCTGCATTTTTCTGAGTTTGATATTCGTCCACTTATTAGTCAACACAACTTATTTACACTTACAATGCTGCTTATTAGTAGAGGTGAGTCAAAAGTTTGTTTCCATGTCTACTTAGGTTTCTGTAAAAATGAATCTTGTTAAGATAAGATTTAGAAACTTCACCAAAACTTTGTGATAACTGACTGATACCCAACGAAGTGGAACGTTTTTAAGTTGAGGATATTGAGTACTCCGATACATTCTGCAGGAACTTTTCAAAGAACATGGCTCACCATATAATCTGAAATCTACAACTGTCTAAGATTCTTCAAATTTACGTCTATAAAGAAAAATATGTTTTCTTCTTTCCTCTAAACTAAATGCTTCTCTGATATTAATGCTTTTTTGCAAATTTATGTGAACGTATTTGTTTACAATTAATATCGTTGTAATGTACTTCATGTGTACAAAAAAACATAATTAATAACTATGAATATGTTTCAATATATAATAATCCTGTGCTATTTATTCCTGGTTATAAGCTGTACCGTACGCCGTTGGACATCTTGAGCACCCATCGAATGTTTGAGTGCACGCATGAAAGCATTTTCAGCAGTTAATACGTTAAATAGTTTCAAGGTATGCATCACATATGTTTAAATGTCAGAATATGTATTTAGCAAGTAAGTACTCAATTAAAATTTAATAACAGTTATTTTTCAATATTATAATATTAAGCAATAACAATATTGGCTAAGAGTTAATTATAGCGCTTCATTTTAAATTAAAATATAAATTCACAATCTTTAAAGTCATTTTATATGAAACTAATGCACTAGAAGCATCAGTTTGAAATATTTTTTATGCAATGTTTGCTTTGAAAGTGGAGCACATGTATCTCTACAATCTGAAAATATCTGGCCAGGAAATGGAGTATATGGATCTGCACAGCATAAAGACTTATCTCGAGATATTGTATCGACAAATTATCTCTTCATCAAGGCTTCTTATTAATAGGGGTAAGTCCAAATGAGATCATGCATACTCTAGTCATCAGTAAGGTCTTGGTAAGTTGCTTCTGAAACACTTTTATTGGTTTGAGTAGCGTTATTTGCGCCACGACATATGCCTGCATAGCAGTGGTGCAGATCTGGTGGATGACGGTGGGGAAAGCAAATTTGGTAACTTGTTGAAGAATTAATCGCAATTTAGTCCTTAAATAAATGGCGTTGTATTTCATTATACCATAGTAGACGGCTATGAAATTGATATGACAATGCAATATAAAGAATATGGAATAATTCATGATATTTAATTATTTGTTGTATACTTACATACTCCCCGGTAGCGTAGAAGTTAGTGTGGGCGCCTGGTAATCCGGGGAATTCGGGATCGATTGCTATATCTGTCGGATTTTTAATAATTCAAAAATGTAAGACTGTATGCCCATTGGTTTGAGTAATTGACCAACAATTCTCGTGAAAAAAATATTCTGTTAAGAAATTCTTCACACTGCGGAGATCCATATACTCCACTTTGGGAGCGAACATGGCATAAGAAGAAAGAATGAAAATATAAAAAAGAAGATAGTTGTAATAATTGATAGAAAGACAGCCTGATAATAAGTATTCAACTTATGAAGATCCATTTGCTTTACTTTCAGAGGGGACATTGTTAGTAAAAAAGGACAAGTGTGATATACAAGTGTGAGGTAAGTGTATACACTCTGACATGGAGGTTGCGGGATCGATTCCTATAGGCACAAAATGTTTTAAAATTTAAAAAATGCATGACTGAATGTCTAGTGAGTTGAAAAATTTCTTAAGAATGCTGATGAAAAATATGTCATTGCAATGTGGAAATAAATATACTCCATTTCTGGAGTGGTTATCTATACTTTGCTTAGAGGGATATGTCCCACTTAGTATATATGCCTGTACATCTGCGTTTTAGAACGACTATAGGAAATTTAAATAAATAATTTTTTTATACCATGCTCGCTCCCAACATGGAGCATATGGATCTACACAGTATGAAG
>JAGVSQ010012988.1:0-11333 GCA_022683975.1 Rhyacophila evoluta
ATCAATTTCCATCAAGCACCATCAGTCGAAAATATTAATTATTTAAAAAATATATTTCAAATTTCCCATTGGGCTCTGATTGCTCATGTCACCAATGCCCACTATAATAAGAAAAATCAGTTTGTACATAATATACAGTATATTTATTTTATCGATATACGAATATCTATTGAAAATTTTCAACTTACTACATTATTTAATATGTAGTGTGATAAGTTTAACATTTTTGTAAATTATTCTAAGCAACAAAATACTATATTATTTTAATATCAATTAAGTATATGTCATCCCAAAAGCAAACAACAAAAAATAAACAAATAATCAAACGCATGTAAATTATACACTTTTGCTAATTGTTATTAAATTTCATCCTGAGAAGATGACGTTCCATCGGTACAAAATATTAAAATTTCACTTTTTGTATCAGTTTATGTATTGTTTTTCACATAAAACTTACGTTGAAACTTTTAACTAAAAATTGTATGAATCCATGTGCTTTTATGTGATGTTGAATTTACGCATAAATTCATTGTTATAATTTTTTATTATGTTGAATAGCTTTGTTGTATTGTTTAATTATGTTCTTAGTAATTTTGCAATAATTTCAATGCTCGGTTGTTTAACCTTGACTTCTCTGATAATAGTTTGAATTGAAACTTGTCTGTTAAGTTTGCTGCAGGTTTTTGTAAACGTGTTTTATATTTGGTATTTTAAGATACAGTAGAGGAAACATAACGTATTTCAATGAATTTTAAGTTCTTTTAGCATTTTCAATCAATCAACTTTTGTTAATTTAATCATAGAACTAGAGTATTCTAACACATTCAACAATTAGCTGCTAACAACTAATAGCGACTTTTTTTCTTGCATCAAATTTTATCCATATATTTTTTTTATCAATCTTCGTATCGTAATCTGGCAACGTAGTTAACATGGGTGTAAAAAGTATTGCATGCAATTCATTAGCCAGGCGCATTTTCACTCTTGGAACGAACGTAAGCAATGAATGAAAGTATAAAATGTCAGTTTGAAAAAACTCGTTCATAAAGATTAAGCAGAAAATAATTTGCTTCATTGACCTCTTAATATTTTTTAATATTAAAAGTTTTATAAGTGACTTAATTTTGTATGCACACACGTTTAAAACACTAAAATTTTTTACGGCTTTCAATTCAACTTATATAATAAAATTAATCGAATTGGATATGGCGATTTACAAACAGTACTCTCATATTTTGCTGAATAAACTAAGAAATTATTCTAAATTAGTGAGAATGTGTATAACACATCAAAGGGGCACTTGAGAAAAAAATTGAATCCATACGATTGATTTATGTGACATTTTATGTATTTCTAAAAATGGCAATTTAAATAATCTTTCGTTTTTTTACAAATTATAACTATTATATAAAAAGCATAGGGGATTTTTTTAATGCTGAACTCAACATTTTTTTCCTAATATTTACGCACTTTTTAGCCTAAAAATAAATGATATAATTGTAGTGACTCCAAATATCATTAATTGATCTATATAGTATTAATATTAAAGGAAATAATAAAATATTATTAAAAATAAAATGTTGCTTTTGTAAATAAGGCACACGGATGTACATTTACGTCCATACTCCTCCATAGGGTTGGATAAATTAAAAAGTATGTAGATAAAAAATTTGTTGCCAACTGACTATTGTGAAATATCTTAAAACTATGATCAATAATATGTTTTAAAACAGGTTAAATAATCTTAGTGAATTAAAATTTTATATATTTCTTTGCTGATAATTGTTTAGTATTTTATGGTACTAAATATATGAAAAAAATCTGAACTAGCAAAAATAAGTATCACTAAAGATAAGATTTTTCCTTTAATATTTTCAATTTTGACAGTAATAACGTTTAATAAATTCATTATTAAGTAAGCAACAGGTGATAAGAAATTTGGTAATACTTCATTGTTTACATTACTTATAAGCCTCTCGATAAGAACTTATAACACGTGGAAAACACACGTGAGAAATTTTAAACTCTGTCTTCTTCTTATCGAGAGGCCTATAAGTAACGTAAACAATGAAGAATTACCAAACTTCTTATCACCTGTTGCTTACTTAATAATGAATTTACTAAACGTTTACAAATACTTATAAATGAAAATGAGGATTGATGCACAGTAAAAATGTCTACTTATTGGTTGAATGTATTCAGAACATGATATACAAAAATATTAAAAGAGTAACATGTCAACACAAAAAACAAACAATAAGAGAGACGTGATTAAATAAAAAATTAAAACAGCATCCATCTAAGCTCACTATCACTCAGATGGAAAATATCAATAAAAGAGGCAATTTTGTTAAACTATCTATTACCCTTTGTACTGGCATGTCTTTTTAGACTAGTTCTGCACTTTGCAATACATTATGGCTGATGTTCTCGATTGTCAAGTAGTTATCAGAGAACCGTATTTAGGCTCATATTTATACTAGATAGGGTGGCAAAATTCTTGATTAGAATCGGAATAAATCAAATTCTTACTTTAATACTTGAGTAAAATGTATGCTTCTATTATTGGCGTTGTAATACATAATTGTCTTATAGTATACTTATTTTTATTTTGTGAATGTTATTGTATGTATAAAATAGCGGTGAATTTATATGTTTCTAATTAAAGGTCGCCCACCATTCTCAGGCGCCTTCGTGTAGTGCATAATCTGCACACTATTACAACGAAGCCTTGCGTCCAAATGTTGAATCTGGCACATTGTGTCAGGTAAATACTGTGTTATTATACTGAACGTGTATTAAAAGGTAAACTATTAATATGTCAAAAGTACAAGCTTTGCCCTCACTTTCAACTCAAGATAATTAAAACAGAAAGGATAGCCTTAAACCCGTGCACAAACATATTATATTTTCATCCCCTGGCGGCCTCGCTAGACTGTATATGAAAACTAGTATAATTAATGCTTAATAACCACAAAGCTAGAGGGGTAAGTCGAACTAATATACACACTTGTTTCTGCGTCACTTGCCCGTTTTAATGCTACTAAAGGAGGGTTAATGGATACGAGCCACTGTCAACTAATGTATTCATATACAGGTAAATGTAGACCAGCAGTTCGTAAACTTTTTAAACCTTGTATTTTTTCTCAATATTATACTTTTTGATATAAAATGATTATGTGCTTATGCATTTTCTCAATTTTCAGAAAATCCATCCTCACTGACATAGCCTTGAAAAACGTGTGAAAATTTTGGTCTCCTTCTAAATACGTCATGACCCGCCCATTTTCTATCTAATTTTTTACAATTTGTATATATATTTTATACCATATTTGTTTCCAAAGTGAAGCATATGAATCTATACAGTGTGAAGACGTGTTGACAGATTGTTTTCAACGAAATCACTGTTTCACTGTTTTAAACGTACCCTTTATCAATCTCTGCCATACCCACACATAAGAATATTTTAATCTTTTTTTGTATCCTTATATTAATTGTATACTAAAAAAATTGTCTTCTAATCTCATGAAAATTTCAAATATTATATTTTAATTATTTATCAAAATGATCCGGAATGTATTTACATTTTACAGGTACAATAATTATAATTAATAAGCAATGTCTACAACAATTATAAATCGATTGCCAAAAATAAAACAATGCAAATAATTAGAAAGATTTATTTCTCAAACATAGAATAATAAATATTAATTTGTTATTTACGAAATAATCAAAACTTTTTTCAATTCATCAATAATAGAAACATTTAGTATCAAAAATATTATAAAAAATTGGTATATTTGTAGGTAGTGAATAACTTTTGAAACTATCAATGTTTTGTTGAGTAAAACAAATAACTAACCCATAAGGTAACAAAGAACTAAAATTTTCTCAGATTTGGAGCTTTTTTTACAAAAAGCGTCTCTTGGTCATCACTGAAAACTTTTGATAAAATTTTCAACTGTTTGAAAGCTGCTGCTATGGGGTGACTTGTTATCTACATTCTCTTGACTCTCGGGACAAAATGAAGTAAAGTGCTTTACCGTGATGTCCCTAATGTATTGTCATAGCCTACGTTTCTGATTAAAAAAATTGATGAGACTTTTCATTTTATTTCAATGTTTAATTCAGTCTAAGTGGTATAAAGCCATACGAAATTTTATATTTGTAAATGTATTTTCAACTCATTTGATCATTTATTATATTATAGAGAATGTTTTATATATCAGGCTGATGGGTATGTATGTATTGTTGCACCTGCTGTGTGTGGTATGGCACCTTTTTGTTAAAAAAACATTTTATATAGGCCCAATTTATCTGATTCAGGTTCAAGAAAATGTAGCTGCATGTAACGATAACGATCACAAGTAACTTCTACAGCATTGCTTTAAGCATCTTCAAATAAATTTTACCCCCGGCTCAAATGTCGCACCATAAAATTACTCTACGAGAGTGTTATGGTCATTGGTGTATCGATTCAGGATTTTTAAGTGCCCCAATAGCGGCTATTCTGCTTACTAATAAAACCAACCATTTCTAAATGTGCTCCGTCATTCATAATGATTGTTTCCCAAAAACTGAAGAATTATTATTAAAAAATATATTTTAATAATTTCAGCACGTTTTTCCAGTTACTTTCTACAACTTTTAAAATGAACTGACAAATGTCAGCCAAATCAAAATGACTGTCAAACTAAATCGGTCTGGAATATAAAATGCATCATGTGTACTCAATTAATGGGTATTAATTTAGAAATTATGATTTTGTATTGTCAGGTTTTATATTTCACATTATCTAATTGTTACAGACAAATCTATTAGTGACACGTTTTTTCGACTTAAGCATGGATAGAAAATTTTGCTGTTTTGACTCTTAATTGGTTTGTGTTTTTATTTAATATGACGCTTATGAATTTGAATGGTTGTATGTTTAATGATAATAGAGTTATTATTGCTATCATAAATAACCAACTTTAAGTGGTAATTTCTGGTCAATTTCTTACTGGTTTAAAACTATCGTAGCAGCCAAAGGATAGATGTGAATTGCTTTAAATAGACAAAGTCAAAAAATAAACAATTAAATGACAACATGAGTTATAATTAAAAGTCAAATTTTTAATAATCCTTGCTTTAAAAGTTAAGCGTCCGAATTTTCATAGTGTCAAAACTCGTCTTCATAATTATTTATTACAAAGAGTTTTTGTCAGCCAACCACAAAACCCATTGAGTATTGGTTTTTGTGTTTCTTTATTTTATACTATTGTTAAATTTGATTGAAAAAAATTTAGCAATGAAATGCGTGCATTTGCCAACTCGACTACAGAGGCAAAATTAAATTTCGTATACATGTAAATATGTGCCCACCATTTACCCGCCCAGTCCTTACGCTTGGCTTAGTCAGACGTATACCAAAGCTCTGATATCGAGAAGCGATCTTCTTTATTTGGCGGAAATGTTCCAGGAGTAAATATAAATTACCCAAAACTTAGGATGCCACGCGAGTTTATAAGTAAGTGTGCCGAAATTATAAGAAATAGAATTTAAAAAAAACTAATTAATAACGTTAATCACGCTCGCCGTATGGCGCTGCAAATTTTTTAAAAGCAATGAAATGGCCTGTGGGGTGAAAAAAACATGCCAAACATATCGTACGTCCAGCTTTAATTACTGTATGACCTTGTCAGGGACGTTTTTAGCGATGAAAATGTTGACATAATAGTAAAAAATGAGTTTGAAGAGATTTTCTTTAATGCGCGTAATAATAACCGAGATGAAAGTAACACTCTGAAACCCATCAAAGTAAGTACGCAAATCAGAATGAATATTATTCGGGAGTGTAGTAGTTGAATTTTTCTTGCCGGGTCAGCTAAATTAAATGGATTCGCATTTCGGAAATAGTGCACTAATTTTTTTCAATTTAAAAATGTGAACATTTCAACGCGCTGTCTCGCTCTGTGCGCACAAAAAGGTATTTTTAACATGGGGGTGGATGATATTCGACCGAAGGTAATATATATATATATAAATATATTATTAATTATTTTTTTTGATATTTCAAATTGACTAATTAAATCTCACCATTAGACAAATAATCATTTCAAAATTAGAACATATATAAACTTTTTGCTTGACTTGTTCAATTTGATCTTTGAAATAAACAAAATCTTGCATTCTTTGAAATAAAAGTAAAATAGTAATTGTGTCATTATCAACTTTTTTAAACTCGAGGAGACAAATGTCATGTAATGTTTGTGAATTTAACCCATAACAGATTAGGGTAATTTAATTCCAAATAACATTAACTGCTTTTATCTGATATTTTTCCACCATATCCGCTCCACATGTAAAGTATATGTCTACTACATGACGCTTCTAAGGTTCTCTGTCACTTTTCGATTGTTCCGCATACTCTTAGTCCATGCTTGGATCATTTTTTCCATTGGGTATATCATGTGAATAGTAGCCGTTGATCTTCAAGAACGCTGGAATCGTACAGGCCAGAAAAAGAGACATGCAGATTTCAGGCTCTTTGGAGGTATCTGCAGCAACTATTTTAGATAGTTTCAGCGCTACCATATGACTTTTAGTTTAACAGGAGGCTACCCCATCCACTTCCTTATCTACGAGGCTTAAAATAATTTACCCCATACAGTTATTTGAATGATTTTTAGTTTCTATACCTTTGAAAACATAAAAATGAAGTTCTTATTCATAATATTTCATAATAGGTTTCTATAAATAATAATAATGGCATTCAACAAATATATTAAACTTCTTGAAAATTGAAGTCAAGATTTGATTATAATAAATACACGTTAATTCTAAAAGATAAGGAGCAAAATAGTTTAAACAAATTATATAATTCATTTTTTTGAATAATTATTCCAAATATGGAGTAAAAATAGACTTTAAAAATAAATAAGCTTATCTTATTTTTTAGATTGAATTGATTTCTTACACAGAAACTGGTAAGAAGCAAGTTTCCGTTGCAATTTTTTTTTATTAATTATGCGAATATGAGATTTAAAGCTGCAATCTCTACTACCTAGGCACGCGCTCATTAATTCAACCATACAAAATACTAAGAGACAACTAAATGCTGATTGGAAATATTAATAATTGTTTTTTTTTTTCATTATTTTTTATTTAAATATTGTACCGCCTCTAAAAGTTAAGGGCCAACTCTCATGGTGGAGAGAGTTCGACTATGATGAAAGCAATCATCATTAGATTTTATCTCTCGTTTGCGGCGCACAAATTTGCACGGGTGTAAGCGTGACGGATATACATTTTTACCTACAATCGTAGCGGTCGTAGAGGATCGCGGCGAATTTGGAGCTACGAGGTTCAACATTTCACTGACTAATGAAAGGACTGTGAGTAGCTTTTGCTTTAACTTTCAGGAGAGATTCTACAATTGGCGATTTAATAAATATGAAATTGGTTGAAGTTATTGATTGCCAAACCGAATATCACTTATTTGGCGCATGCAGCCTGCCAGTACTGCTATACTATACCAAATCATGGAACCTAACGAAGATTCATATAAACCATACACTGAGTTTTTAAAATGGAATACATAAATAGATTCGCGGTTTGAAATGTTTGGATTTATGAGTATAACTCCATTTTTAGTGATTTTACAATAAGTACAAAAAAATATTCCAAATTAATATATGAAGGCTTCAACGAGATATTTATTTGCATGAGATATTGAAAATTATGCAATTTTCGCTTGTGGCAATTATAATTAATAGCACTCGCTTGTTTACTTATAATTTAACTTTTGATAACTTGATTTCCTCTCCACCACTCGCCACGTCTCCACACCCGTTATGTGAGCGTATACCGTGTCGTAACGAATGTGATGCGCTCTTAATGATTGCCAGAAGTGTCCCAGGAGTAGCTTCCCAAGACCATGGTTGGCGTGCACTAGAGTGTGCGTGATTCCTATTCTAACTAATTATACCCTGTCAATATATAGCCTTGTTGAGATGAGATCTTCTTGTTCGGCGTAAGATTTTGCAATTTTTTTAAAACTTAGCACATTATCCTTTGTAGAAACCAAGTCGAAATGGCCGACCGGTCCGACAAATGGTCGAACCGACGTGAGAAGCTCTTTCCTTTCAGCCGACATATGGGGACACTCCCAGAGGATGTGATTGGCATCCTGCACACGCTCAAGTATACATGTGCAATATTTTGTGTGTGACCATTATTTTTTTACTGAAAATGAAACATCTATTAATTTTTAGTAATCCTACGTGTACTTATATAATAAACTATAAGACCGCTCATCTACTGACATAAACTAACATTTTAAATAAATCATTTATTGATATGAGATACGTCAATGATTATAATTGCTTCATATTAACGTGCTTAATTTGACCAACAAAATGTACTGCGAGTTTTGCAAATTAATAGTTTATTTTAAAAAATTAAATTAAAATAGTAGTACATACAATTTCATTATTTAAAAAATCGGTAATACAAATATTAAGCGATTTGAAATTGATGGTAAACTTATTCAATCGATAATTAGTAATTCTAGCTAATATTAGAAAAACTCAGTCTGAGCTGAATTCAAAGTCTTTTTCACTTTCTTTGTGAGGTTCTTAAAACGTAAACAATGTTGTAATATCGTAAATTCTATAAAATAATTATGATTACTGTATTGCTATGGTTGTCCATGTATACTTGCGCAAGTATACGTGAACGTGTGTAGTTTCCTTAAGTACGCATTTATCATGTGCGTAGTTGTCTTATCTGAAGTTGTCTGGTTATAATGGTCTTAATAATGAACTGATATTTTCAACTGAACTTTCCGGTAGACCTATTAATACCTCCTACTGGTAGATAGTGAGTGAGCAGAGTCTATATTTTATTATAGGCTTTTAATTTTATTTTTCCAAATAAACGGATTAAAAATTCTTAACACTGTATGCATTACTCGTAAAAACATTGAAACATGGTAATATTATTATAAAATACGTTTAATAATATTAGCAGAAACAATTATTTCGTATTAAATCTAAAACTACTACATGTATTAGATGATATTGGTATGTTTGATGGGTAGCATCAATTACTCATTTAAATGATGTTATTACGTGTCAGAGATGAGAAAGGGAGCATTCTGAGTGACAAAATACATTAGCTTAGTATGTCAAAAATATTTGCTTTGGGATATTGTATTTCTATTTCCGCTATTATTTTTTTCATTTTGTGCAATTATTTGATGATGATTTTATAGATAA
Organism: Rhyacophila evoluta; assembly: GCA_022683975.1. Lineage (NCBI taxonomy): Eukaryota > Metazoa > Arthropoda > Insecta > Trichoptera > Rhyacophilidae > Rhyacophila > Rhyacophila evoluta. The sequence goes on from JAGVSQ010012988.1 coordinate 9,261, forward strand.
TTAAAATAATTTAGTTAGCAGATTTTGCATAATTTTAATTTTTTTTTCTGAAGACTTGGGAGCCATTAACGTAGCCTTTAGGACAGCATTTCAAGAATTGTTAGAAAATAAATTGAATCATTTACAACTATTTTTAATTACGACATTAAGTGTTATAGAAAATTTTAAAGTGTACTAAATTTACGACAAATAAATCTGATAAACTAAATGCCTCCTATCTGGTCTCCTTATTCGACCGTTAACTTGATGCGTTTTTCATTTCTCTCAAGACTCGTCGCCGAGATAACGACTCAAAGCGAAGGCGAAGAGCGTCATTGGTCGTGGTTTTTTTATGCTCCTGAAACATGCAAATTTATGCGGAAATCCGAATTATGTGACCTTAAAACTTGGGGGCTTCTCTCATTAATGTGAGTTATGTGTACATTGTGTACAAAACAAAACTAAACTTATATTATTATATAGACAACAATCTTATATTCAAGCCAGCTGAAACCTTATAAAAGTTTTATTTTGGCTAATCGATTGTTACATTTTAATAAAAAACAAAGTAGACAATTTACATTATTCTTTTTTTTCCATATCCGCTCCCTAAATGAAGCATATAGACACCACGTGCTGCCTTAAATAATCCCTGTCATTTGCCGGTATTCTTGTATCTTTCCAGGTCATACCTGCATCCCGTAACTTCACTGAATACATTCTATAGATAGTATTTAGCGGCCTTCTGGAACATCAACGACTATTCACATCAAATTCACATTTGTTTCAAATTAAAAATCTGCGCACATGAAGCAATATGTGAAGACTGTAACAATAATTTTATTGAAAAAGGCAGTTAAAACTAATCCTGAATAAACTTTATCACAGGCTCAATCAATCTTTGAGCGTCATAAAGATTATACTGCCAAACGATGTGATTGATATCTTCATTTTTCTTTCCATATTTACAAACTGTCAATAATCCCAACACATGCCAAATATTCTGCCGCGTTATAGTGGTATAATCTAGAACGATTAATAATGACGATAAAGTCACGGTGGAGTTTTTTGTGAGTAGCACGGTGTGATTTGTTCTTACAACAACTTATTTAATACAAAAATTGAATATTTTAACATTTTGATTTAAGCTGTTCTCGATAATTGATGCAGTAAGCATATTAATTTTATAGTTTTAGAGACTGAAAGCATACATTATTTTATGAATTTAGCAATATAAGACTGGGTAATTGAGGAGTTAAGTATCATAACCCACAATCTTCAGTATGCGACAGTACTCTTAATTTTGAATCATTATACTTGACCCATAAATTATTAGGTGTAGCGAGTATTTTAAAGCAAATCCTGGTGTGTATATAATTTTTCAAAGACAGTTTTCACGATGTAGAGATTTATATGCTCTACGTTTGAAGCGGATGTGGCTTAAATTAATATAATATTATTGGTTGAACGTTGCTTATTTAGTATCTGAAATGGTCAAAAGCTAAAACGTCAACATTAAAAAAAAAATTAATCGATTATATTGTAATTTTACAGCTTAAAATTCAGACTAGAGTTTCTATGCTTTTTAGGTTATTGCACATTATGACGAAATAGTTATTAAAACGTGAATGATTCTGTGTTTTTTTTGAATTTTTAACTCTAGATTATAATGCCATTTATATATTTTTTATTCAAAATTAGGAAGTAAAAATTAAGCTATTTTGGTTTCCATTTTAATAATTTATTCAGTTTTTATATTTTCAAATATATTAACACTTAACCCGCGTGCCACTTTTGGCAAATTTGCAAAATGCACTTAACGTTTGCGAAAATAAACATATTTACTAGGGTACTTTGAATATTTTAATATTTTTTTTTTTATTGTACTAAAAGTTCTATACAAAACCAAATTATCAACATCTCAGTATGCTATTATTGTCACAGCTTAAAAGCTGTATACAATTATCACTTAAAACTAAGATATTGCGAATTTTTAATGTTTGATATAAAATGTAATATAATCCTCATCGGTATTGATAAACTCATTTAAAACTTATGAAAGTATTTAAAATGTTTTACCAGAACTGAAAAAAA
>JAGVSQ010012989.1:0-11332 GCA_022683975.1 Rhyacophila evoluta
GCACCACCGTGTAAACAACTCCTTGTCACTTGTCACTAAGCAGCTTGGGTACTAAACGACAAGTTACTAAGCTCGTGTAAACATGCCATAATGGTGTCTACTGTACTAGGCTACTAGCTCAACGGTGAACCAGGCACTAATTTCGTTAGGTACATTCTGTGATCCTGTGAGTATCCGTCCCGGCCTCACTCTTGTGGCAACGACCGAAGTTTTATTAGTATCTACTATTCTTAACAAATTAGATAACTAATAGTAAAATGTACAACAAAATTCAACAATTTTACTTATATTTATATTATGAAGAAGCTCAAATAATTGAACGAGTCGTGAATGTGGCTTTAGCTAGTTCAATAAGATCGTTTGAGGTTAGATTTTTACTTGAAACAGACAAACTATATACATCCAATAAATCAATATATTATTGACCGTACATAATTTCTAGTAATATATTTTTGCTATTTGAGTACAATTACCATTCGTGGTTCTCTTAGAAATACGCTTCCGATTGTACTTTTTGATGTAATTATGCCCCAAGAAATATTAAATTTACTGGTCAGGTTATGTTTTTTATTCTAAAGAAATATTTCCGATAAATACTGTGTATATTTATTTTTCTTCTTTTTCTTCTATGTAGCCTGTCAGAATTCTTGCGTTCTTCTAGGTCATGCTTGCAACATATATCTCCGTCGAATATATTATAAAGATTGTATTATATTTGGCGACTTTTCATAACATTAAAAAAAATACAGGTCTCAAATCTGCTTACGTAGCTTCGGTGGAAGTTCATTTTATTGTAATGTTCGTTATCATAATCTAATTGTTAAGGAATGATATTGTTTATGGGGAGATTTAGACTAACTGCAGCCGATGAAAAAATACGATTTGTATTGTTAAGTAAAATAAAACAATAACTTGTGACAATACTTTTTAAAGTAGCAGGTTAATAAGTTAAACATGTTATTTGCGGGAAACCAATAGTTTGCCATGAAGAAATACAGGGATTATTTTAAGATGTGCGTTGAAACAGTGTGAATTATAAAATGATGTATTATTTGAAGTCAGGGTCCCGATCCATTTCTCGTTCTTTTTCACCACCACATAATCCACCTCTTGACCTAAAGTAGGTGAAAGAGTGCGTAGATACGCTAAAAGAGAAGGTAGTTTTAAACGATTTGTCTAGAAGAGAAGTGGACTCAACAATAGAGTGCCGGCTTCACTGGTCGAAAATAGGAGAACGAATAAACCCTGTAGGGACTGGGTACAAATATTAAATAACGAAAAAGAGTGGTGAGCTTTTAACCAAGCTCTTTAATTTATTCTGAACGATTTCCACAGCAAAATCGATAGTTTTGTTTATTAATATTCTATAAGAGGAGAAAAATATTCGGGAGAAGGGTTTTTCTTAATTAATTTCTCCTCGAAAAGCCTTCAGCATTGAAGCATTTATAGCAGGATTATAAGCTAGCTTACATGAGAGAAAGGGAAATATTTGAATTTCCAGGAAACTGAGAGGAAAATAAAGAAATCAGCGTGATGTTTGCATAAATGACGGCTTGTATAATATCAATTCAGAAAGCTTAACTAACTTTTAGTATTGAGTAAAATTTAATTTAATATAATATACCACTTTATGTAAGTGACGAATCAAGTTAATAAAAGATTTTGCGTATTAAAAAGTATTTAACTTATTGGTAACGTATCGATTTATTGCAAATTAAAGATATCCATATATGTAAAATATATTGGATCACTCTGGCGCCTTGTTATGGTGTTATTCAACCTTTAATTAAGTATACAATAAATTAAATACGGGTATAGTCGTTGAAATATTGTATAATAAAGCTGAAAGAAACACACCATCTCTTTCGATAGTAAATCTAATTTTTGTCTACTATCATAGCAATTATAGGAATGTATTAAAAGCGGATTTCTAGTTGATTTATTGGGCGTATACATTTTGGCTATCAACAAACTTGAATCAAAAGCTTGATTTAGCATCTTGCTCACATTGCTGTTAATATTCTACCAGTATCGGATTGGATTAATATACACAAATAATTAATAGAAATACTGATTGGTAATATAAAAACAATAATAATACTTTAATAAAATATTACACGGAAAAACATATTTCTTTTGATAATTTAATGTATTGCAATTGTTGTTAATTCGTATTGGAATGACATTATAATTAATTGAAACTATGGATCTATGGACGTGTATACTGAACTATCTGTAAAAAAATAAGAGTACTATAATAAAAACTAAATATGATATTACTTTTGATTGACAAACAGTATCTTACTTTACCGATGTAAATTGGATATTTCGAGATATAAATGATATTTAGTTGAGAAACATGGAGATTTCTTGGAGAAATATACAGTAAAGTATTAGAGAAATTAAGCACACAAAAATAAATTGAAAAATTTAATAACAGGTCTCTTATATAGTATGCAGTGGCGGATTTAGCACCCGAGAGGCCTCAGGCGCCATTGTTTTTTTTTTAGGTTTTACACTTCATTCTTACATTCATCTATAATATTGCGGTTTCTGGTTTTTTTATGTCTCAAACTATCTACGTGTTTCTACTTTCGTACTATTTAGATTTTTTTGAAGCCTGCTCCTCGATAATTTGGAGGCCCTTTCAAGTGTAAGGCACTAGGCGTGCGTCTATGGGTAAATCCGCCACTGACAGTATAAGTGAGATAGGAAAATATAGATTAACACGATATCTTAATTGGCAGCAAAACTAGCTTGGTTTCAAAGGTTTGCAGCTTTGTGCAGAAAAAATAAAATCGTAGGACTCAGTACTCAATGGTTTAATTATTCAGTTGATAATCAGACCTCATTATAATATGTGCAAATAAGTCTTCATATTGCAAATATCTACATGCTCCTCATCCGGAGAGGACACGACTTTTGATTTTTTTACGTAATGAATTGGACGAGTTCCATAAATTCATAAAAAAATGTGTGAAATTGAAAGATGCCAAGAAAAATAATATATTAAGAACTAACGAGACCAAAAAAACACTGTATAATTTGATTTAATTGTAGGCAATCTCAGAAAAATGGAAAGGGACAATAATTGATATTATCCTGAAAGCCTAAAGGCTTATATGGAATATTACAAATTTATTATACTGTAGTTTAAAACTAAAGTAAATTTTCATTTAGCATTTTTTATTTATGGTTGTGTTCATTAAAAAATAATGATAACTATGTAGTGACATGGCAGTACAATTGTTGTGAAAATAAGGCAGATGGAGAAAGAATACAAAAGTGTTATTTGAAAATGCAAGAATGGCATTAATTACTCCTAGTTTCGCCTCTGATATTTCCAAACGTGGACAATTATACATACGATATAATTAAGATATTTAAAAATACCAACTGGTTTCCCTCGTATCTCGATTATTTCTGCTGGCTGCACAAATCACTGTACTATTTAGCATTTTAATCGTTTTCTGATTTTAGCGTTATGTTAAAATTTCCTACTCTATTGAAATCATCACGTGCTAATTGCTAATCCCATAAACAATATAGAACAGCTAAGATTTGTCTTTGTACTCAATTTAATCTTTTAAATTAGGCTCGTTTGGCTTAATGATATTACAATGTTATACGAAAACATCATATCAAAGTATTATCGACCATGGAGAGAAAAAAGGACGTAGCCAACGCAAAACAAATTTTACAGGAGGCACAAACAACGTATATCAAATGATTTTGGGCTAAAGTAAAAATATTAAATAGGCACCATTTTAAAGTGCGCAAAAACAATGGTTAATAGTGACGATAAAATCTCGGGGTAGTTTTTTGCGAGCACACTACAAAGTTATTTGTTCTTTAAAAAAATTAACAATAGTTTATGCCTTTTAAGAGGCCATACTATTAAAATGGGTTAGGTTATATAATATATGACGAGATTTTTTTAACTTCCACAGAGTAAACTATAATCGTTAATTGGTTTATGTTTTAATTAGTACCAAATAACAAACAATAATTAATATTTATTTTTAATGGTACCTCACAACAGGAACATGTCTGTTTTTTGTTATATTATAGTATAAATTATTGTCTTCGGTGTAGATAGGATTGAGAATAAATGGTCAATTTATTAAAATATATAAATATAAAAGTTAGGGATTATTTAAATAAGAATTTATAGTTTGTAGTTTAAGTCAATTTGTCAATAGAAAATACCCGTTTTAAGTCACCGGCTTAGTCATATAAAGAAGTTTTATTTTAATTTTCTTAAAATATTTTCCAACATAGACAATAATAAACTAATATAAACGGTGATAAACTCGTTGAGTGTTGTGCGTACTTCGTTTTTATGACAATTTTATATCGGTATTTGTAGGTTGATTAAGAATGAGATGAATATAAATTCTAGAAATTATTAGCTTGATTAATAATTAAAGCGATATAAAAACAGATATTAAAAAAAAATCAAAAATCTGATCACAAATTATGAGACGTGTTTTATCATATGCATGGAAGAGATATCGTGGTTCTCTATGGTTTCAATCAGGAATACAAAATCATTTGAATTCTTGGGGGGTGACGGCTCATAGCAAAACTGAGTGGGAGGCTCCAGAAATTTTTAAGCTTTTGTGTTAAAGAAAATAAACACGTAAAAAAGAAAATTTATTCAAAAATTTTATAAAATCCTAGAGGTATCAAGTATAATAGTTGGAAGCTGGATAATAATCTCATTATACGCTTTATTACATTCAATAATATGGTATACGGTTTTTAAGCACAACACATGCAGAGTAAAAAAAAACTATTTTTCACCAGTACACTGCAGTCGGCACTTCGGGAGCGACATTGCTATATTTCCCTCGCAGCCTCGCGTGCAGCTTCCTATGTGCGCATGCGCACAATAGTCAAACACCTTGCCGCTGGAACTGTAAACCTATTTTACCACTTAAAATGACGAAAATTTGAAAATGCCATTTCATTCTGGAACTCTCTGTCTCTCTCTGCCATATCCGCACCCTATGCGAAGTATATGGCCACTATTATATATTACCCGCTAGTTGCCTCGCATCCTCCCAGGTCATATCGGCACCCTTTAGTTCTGCTGAGAGCACCCTATGAATAGAACCCAATGGTTTTAGAGGTCCCACCGGTCGGAAGAAGAGACATTCAGGAACCAGTCTCTCCGAACGCATCTGTAGTACATGCCCCTGCCAGTTCCAGCGCCGCCGCACGACTTTTGGTGTGCCAGGAGGTTATCCCGTCCACTCCCTTATCTCCGAACTCTCCGAAAACTTTATACTAAAACCAACGATAGTTAATTAGTAAATAAAGGTATATGCACACATTATTTTGTCTTTGATTTAATTATAGATGTTTGCACTTATTATTCTATCTAAGAATAACATTCCAATATGTGTGGACGTAATGTTGTCTGACTTATTTTAAATTATATTTTAAACTATAACAGTGATTCTTAACCGTTAGGCCGCAGTCCAATTAGAAAGTTAAATGGTTTAGAAAACCGTAAAATAAAATATTCTATTTTATAATCACGATCCAAAAAAGAAAAAAAGTTTTCATTGTCATCAAGTTAACGAAGGTAAAAAATGAGAATCCAAAACCACAAAACATCAAGTAATGGTTATATTGAAGATATATTAATATCCCTTATTCCTCGTTATATCCGAGATTATCATATTACGTACGATATAATATACACTAATAATCAATATGTACTATATACTAATGATCAAATTATACATTCAAACGTGTTTGGTGATTAATGTGACAATATTTTTTCTAATTTGATTTACAACCAAGGCATTGCGGTGATATTTCGAAAGTGTTAAAATGTATTCATTATTAATCAACTCCTAATATCCATATTATTATCTCGATAATCACAGGTGCGTAAAAAACAAGAATATATATATTTGTATATTTAGATTTTAATATGTCATTAAACCATACAACTAAAAACAAAAACGATGAAAATAAGACATTTTTATTCGAACACCGTTTCTTTTTCCGGTGTAGAAAATTCATTTATAACCATTGTAGTAGTATGGACGTACATGTACGTCCGTGCGTTTTGTCGTCTTGTTTTTAAAACCATTCATTATGTTTTTAGTAAGATGCTATTATTTAATTTAATATAAATACAAGATAGATCTATCAATGATAAATGATATTTAAATGTCATAACAATTCTATCATGTATTTTTAGGCTAGAAAAAAATACGTAAAAAATACGAAAAAAATGATAATAAATCGGTCCTATTGGTTCAAATTTGTTTTCTAGTGCTTCTTTGATTCTGAAATGGCAGCGTTCACATGTGGTTAAGTATAAAACACTTCTTACCATTATGGGATAACTTTTAAGAGCATTGTTTATAAATCATCAAATATTTACCTGTCGAATTTGCTTGATTTTATGATATTAGTTAAATTGATAGCAGTGAATGATTTTACTGTTGCAAAAATATGTGCGTAATAATTAACTCACTAATGAAAGGTATAACAATAACTTTTTTGAGCCTTGTTGATCTATTTTTTTACAATTCAAAACATTATTTTAAAAATTTTGATATATGGCCATTTCGTATATTTCCCCATTTTTGCTCGTCTACTCACACGTTCAATGTAACTTATTAAATAATAAATATTTTAAATTTCCCGTTTTTTTTGGTATTTAATTCACTACAATATTATTTCCGATAATTCTATTTTAGACAAAATATCAGAAAAATGTTACTATTTAGTGCTGTATTTAAATCGCGCAGCTTAATAGAGGTATCCATAGACCTACAGTCCAAAGAGCGTCAATTTAAGTCAATGAATAGAATTGTGGCATGCCACACATTGGCCTACTTCAGCAGTTGTGTACTGTTGTATTATTCGATAGGCTAAATTTATATGTCATGCTCGTGTGTCGTCTGCCTCAATCCTAACTATCAGTCTTCTATTGACAGTCCCGGACTGCAGGCAAATTGATTAAAATAATTTAAAATTTAAGCACACAGATTGCACAGGATGACTTAACGTATGATCTGGTACACGTCTGAATGTTCTCCATTAAATGAAAATAAAAAAGAATTTCTTGATTCATTTACTAACTTATCAACTAGTTTCACTATTTGTGTTATGTAATCTAAGAGTGACTGATATTTTTTTATGTTCTGCTGATGTTAATTGACAGTAAAATGGATAATAATTTACCGATATTTTAAGTACTACAATGAGTTGTATTTTTTAATAACTTATATACATTTTTTGTCATAATATCAATAATATATTATATTCTATATGCTAATAATTTATTTTTGAAAAATGGATAGTTCTACTTAATAAACAAAAGACATAAAAAAGTCGGCATGCTATTCTTTTATGATTAAAATATTATATTTTTTACTAAAGAAAATCTTTAAAATATTCGTCTTTCTACTTAATAAAAAATATAATAAATCAATGCTGGCATGATTGTAATAATCTAAATTAGCTATCAATATATTTATAAATTGAATTTAAATACAATCTGATAAATAATTTATCACGGCAGGGTTCATTAATTAGTGATGTATAAAAGTGTCAACGAAGTAGTTTAATTAATTATTATTTTATAAATAATACAAAATTAATTCACATTAAAAAGAGATATAAATATATTTTCGTTACGTCCCTGTAGATATATTACAATTAAATCCCCATCAATATTGTGAAAAACAATAAAATATCTTATATGGATGAACAAAAGTTAATTTAAAAGTGGATATTTTCTGATCAATGAATATATAATATTTCTTTGTACTCAGACCAAAGACGACACCTCTTGCAACATACGAAGCTCATTCAATATGGCCAGACATTCATATTTTATACACAAGAATCTAATTTAAAGTAAAAATCAGTATATTATTTTCAGTTGAATGAATAAATTTCAGGAAAAGTTTAAGAAATAGAACGGCAAAATCTCTTGGCTTGAAACTCACAAAAGAAACTCTCGCCATGTTATGGACTGTTTCTTGGTGCTTAAGAAGAAAATTTAAGGCCTTCAATCAAGCTGGAAGATTTAAAATGAAAAAATCTGAAAAATGTTTGACAAGGGTAAAAGATAAGGATGTTTCAGGCAACTTCAATAAAACTATTTCTGATCATTGTACATGTTATGGGATAATATAGGTAGAATTATAATAAAGAAAATATATATAGAAAATGACAAACGGGATCTTGCGAAAGCTTGTCTCCAATATTTAAAAATTAAGAAAAATAATCATATCTTATAAGATATAAAAATAAAAATAAGAAATCACTTTTTATAAAGTACGGTTTCAATTGAATGTACACTATTGAAATTAGTTTAAAAGGTTTTTGAATTCATATTTGATACATATAACCCTTTCTGGACTAACGACACATTTAATACACATTTCAATAAATAAATGTAATGATTTCAATATTAAATAGTAACAATTTGAAAATTCACTTGATCTTTTATCTACTTATTTTTTCAGCCTTTTTTCAATCAGTGATATGATAGTAAACCATTTAAACTGTAGAGAAATCCTTCAAAATATTAGATTTGTGACTAAAGTTACCTGACGTAGGAATATTATGCCATTATGTTATACAATAAATCTTGATAAGATTCAAAACAGCCATGATGTAGCTAATTTAATGCATTAACGTCACATTCGATCGCCATTTTTTAGTTATTCATGTAAGGAATTCTACCTTTCTAAACGAAATTGTAATTCTTCAATAACTTATAACAAATCTTAAAAAAGACATTTCACCTCTTTCTAAAAGAATAATAAATAACACTAATTTGAAAATCCTTCTTCTGAAATATAATAATTTTTGACCTATAATGTCATTCATTTAAATAATATGTGATAGTGTACTCGTGTATAGTTTATTTATTATAGTGTGACACTCTTTTGTTCTATGATTCTGAAATATTTTTCATGCGAATTACAAATTCAAATAGCCAAGATATAAGCATTCGTTGTTTAGCTCGGCAGATGAATGGTTCGAATCTGACACTGCTAGAGATTTTTGAGTCCAAGGAGAGTGAGAAATTGGCAAAGATTAACTTCTCGCGGAAAGCTGAATCAAAATATTTTTGAGTCACATTATGGAAATCTATATACTCCACAATTTTTATACGGGCCATATTCATAATGTGCAGATATACACACTCCGTTTTCAGTTCGGACATATTAAATATTTAAATGAGTTTGATACGGGAAAATGTCTTGGTGCGTAAAGGGTTGATCGGATATTTTCTCGAATTAAAAAAATACATTTTTGAGTCCGAAACAATTAATTAAACTAAGCCGACGATAAACGAAGAAAGCCGAACGATTTAAAAAGAGTCCAGGGAGAAGAGGAATTGACTGTGAGGCAGAATAAATAACAAGCAATGCGGCGCGCGTTGGAAAATGTAATTATCTAATTTGGTGATTCTTCACTCTTGACTTGTTATGATTTGTTTCTCTTACTGTAGCTGGAGCGTCAGATTGTAACGGCACACGATTAAATACCATTTTTATAATCTGACTACTTTTAAAAACTGAAAATAAATAGTCAGACAACCATATCATTAAATATAAAGTATAAAAGCTAGCTCGATAATTCAATATAATAACAATATATCGTAACAAAAAATATATAATAATCTGAACTATAAAACAAAAGAATGTGTGTGTCTGTCTGTCACATAATATTCTCCCAAGCGGTGAACAGTAACAGCATAAAATTTTGACGAATTATTTTAAATACAATTTGTATTTCAACTGTATTACTTTTAACTTTAAATACCAAGTGATCTCACATATGGAAGTTTACCAGTTTTAAATAATTTAGAATTTTAAGTATTTTTTATTGCGCTTTTCATCCTTTACTACATTTAATCCTTTAGTTTTTTTATTTAATAAAATCATATAATTTTAATAAAGCTCAAAAAAGGAAGAGAGAATATTCCTGTGTATATTACAACGAAACGCACCTTGGCAGAGGGTCCCTGTGTTACTAATATCAGCCTTAAGTGGTCTCCGACCGAAGATGAAATGTACCGCGTTACAGCTTGATGTATGGCGTGCTGACCTACCGATGGCTCGGACTTGGACGCACCGACCTCTATGCTACACCGAACCTGCCATCAGTGACACTTCGAACCGTGTTTTGTAATTTATTTGTAACAGCATTCTTTTTCTCTACACGCATATAGTTCACATTGAGAATATATCTTTGAGTTTATTTTATTTTTATTTTTATGACGTCACGGATTTGTATGCTCATACATATAAAGGGGTATATTATTATGCCGAATGCACTAGCATATTACGTGGAGTTTTATTATTAATAAGTGAATTCGTAGCTTATAATCTAATTAAGTTGACGACTTGACCATATATAATATAATAATAATGTTGATTTTAAATTTATTATAATATGTGTCGATAACAGAACGATAAAAAATATTTTTCTGGTACAAATTTAAGTTTTATACAATACTTTCCAAATGTTTTAACATACTGTGGGGGAATCGATATTATTGACGTCCACTCCGAAAGTGGAGCTTATGAATTTATACAGTTTAAAGATATCCACTCCGAAAGTGAAGTATACAGATATCATGACAATGTAACGACATGTCTTGACAGATTATTTTTCACGGGAATTGATTATCAAACAGTTGTTGAATCCATTAAGCATCCAGTTCTGCATTTTCAGATTACTAAAAATCAAGCAGATGTGGACACCGAACTCCCGCAATCCTCAGATGCGAGGCTCGCACGGTAACCTCTACATTATTAAGAGATCTGGGAATCAATAATACAGGGATATATTTTTATTATTAAAATTTCCATAAGTAAATATAATTTGTGTATTAATAGAGGTTTGGCTTCATCAAAATACAACTATAGCTGCATTAAATATTTATTGATATTCTGATCGGCTTGATAAATGCTTGAATTATAAACTTGTATAATGGTGATGTAATAATTACCAAATATACCATATGTAGTATCGTGAGTACTGCTCAATTTCTAAATGCTAATCAATAAATGAAATGAACCAGTAATACGGCAGTTCTTATTTATGTACTTAGTTAGCCTATCTGCCTAAATAATAAGCTATTGTTTGTCACTATGAACTTATTGGGCAGTATTTTAATTTGAATTCGAAAGAAAAGGAATGACATCTAAAGTAAAGGAATGTCAAAACCTTTTGAAATATATATTATAAATTTTCACAGAAGTTAAGGGATATTTTTTTTTGTTTTTTTATACCATGTTCGCTCCCAACATGGAGCATATGGATCTACACAGTGTGA
>JAGVSQ010012990.1:0-11332 GCA_022683975.1 Rhyacophila evoluta
ATCTGAAAAGATCCTGGACGTACGTAAAACGAAACCTAGTGTTTGAAGCGCCTTATTACAAATGGCAACCATATGATTTTTGGATGAAAGGTTACTCTCAAGCACAGTTCCAAGATCCCTTACAGATGATATTATTTAATATATATTATTATGCATTAATGCATAATAATATGTATTATACAGTCAAGTGTAAAACTTAATTGTTCAAAATAACATTTAAACTCCGCAAGATGGAAGTACTTCTCCATCAACCGCCACCAGACCATCAAAATTTAATAATGTCACCAGGGGTTCATTCCAGAGTGCGAGTATCAATACCTACGCTGTCATGCGCGAATTAATGCTCATTTTAAACAATATATTCTGATGTGTCGATAAGGTTACCTGCTACACCACGCGAGCGATGACATTTGAGCCAATGCATTCGATCAAAGAACATATTTATAATTATAATACAGTAATAAAATATTCAGTGCCATCGCTAATCTGAGAGCGAGTACTTTCTCCTGGCGGCAACATCGCCTAACATGCTTGGCTGATCGCAGCGATTGAATCACACGGCGGTCATGATGTTGTTAAATAAAAAAAAAAACAGACGTTTATTGTTGTGCCAATCCGCCGAACCGGGAAACGAACCGAAAACCGTCTTGGCCAAAATTGTACACTCAATACGTGCAATAGGCAGGTACTGGTTAGGTTTGCGAACCGAATCATGACGCGGTAGACCGCTTAAAAAGCCAGAATACGGTAATTCGAGTTCAGCCTTGACGTACAAAAACGGTCTTCCATCAGAAACTTGCATGAAACAATGAACTTACTGTAAAGACACGGAAAACCGTGCAGGATTGACTTAAATTGTGCCTTTACAAAAATAAATTGATTGTAGTGGACACTAATGTCACTGATTAGAGACGGCTCGTTGTCGTTTATAATTTCGTGTAATGGATCTGTCTGCTCTTGAGGGTTAAACTGAATTTCCTTTAAAGGGGGTTACACACGCTCATGTAAACCTACGCAAGTATGCATGAACGATCGTAAACATACGGTGACCATGTGTTTAAGAATTCACGATATTACAACACTGTTATTTCATTGTTTCCGTTTTACAAACCTCGCAAGCAGAGTGATGATGTAAAAAGAAACTTATTAAGACTAAAAAATATTTTATATCGTATTAAAAACCAAATAACGTAACGATGGAAATAGGAGAGAAGACTTCCCAGGGCAAACATCTTTTATACATCCCTCCCAATAAATGCTCCCTATCTTCCCCTCCGAGATGTAATGACATCATTCAAATGAGTGATCAACGCTTCCCATCACACATAACAACTGCATTCAATATACACACGCACATGCCGGTCCTAGATTAAATACAAAATATATATGTCTGCTGATATTGATCAATGTTTTATTTCGTAATGACACCATTGAAATCATAGGTTTTAATGAGTATGAAAGTGTGAAGACTTTGCAATCAGTATGTTAAATAAAACTTTAGCATTAGTCTCTCCATCCATCACATGGTAGGATGCGTTGACTCATTCTCATCGATAAATCTATATTACTAAAATAGTTACACTGATAAAATTTGCCATGCTCTGATCTTCCAGGATAATATGCATAGTACAATTCTCCAAAGTACCTCTGCAGGATAGGTTCAGAGGTTAGGATAAGAAAATTACTTAACGCGTCACACTTTAACCATGTCAATGCCCAGGTCATTCGACACACCTATGTCACCTAAATATTTAATACTAAATTACAAGCTCGACAGGCAAGGCAGATTAAATATCTGTTTCACTAATTGACAAATCGATAACATAAAGACCATGTTTTGTTGAGTATTACATTACGACTAATACTGTCTATTAGGCAACAAAAAAACGAGAAACAGTTTGATTATAGGAAAATAGTTGGAAAGTGATTTCATATCGACTGTGGACAAGTAAAAGAATCCCTCAGTTTTTTTTTCGATTATCACAATGTATGTAATTTGTGATGATTGGAAGACAAAAAGTGATGATGACAGGTTGGATGAAGGTGATGGAGAGAATATTTTACAGATAGGAGAAAATAAATGAAGGCATTTCCCGAACTCCAATATGACTTTCAGATGGTTGCTATACAAATAGAGGGTGAATTACCACTTTCGTTCAAATGAAAAGCATACGGACATTCGGCGAACAGATAATTGGCTGTTTGTCATCCACTCGGTACATTAGGTCCGTACCCTGAAATCAAATACACTTAAAAAAACGTATGATAATGACGATGTAAACAACAAATAGATATGCGTGTTAACAATACACCATCCAAAATGCTTAGCAACGAAAGCTCCCCATTTGATATTTACTTACATTATTGCTATCACATATATGTAATATTGATAGCGTATGCAACTAAATACAACAGGTTTGTTGAATTGGAGAATTAACACAGACGGCTGTTTCGAAATGAAGTTTAATTTTTTTCTGCAATAATAAACCCAAAAAGAATGAAATAAGACTAGCACCAATTGAATGCAGTTTTGTTTTTAACACTACATAAAGATGAAAATATGAATAATAACTATTTTGAAGATATTTAAAAAAAGTCCGAAATCAATACAATTTATTGTTATATTCCATCAAGCATGACAAACGCTATTTAAGTACTGTTGAATATCTTACTCAATTGTATTGTTTCAAAACATGCTGATTAATATTTTGTCGCTGATGTTATGGGCAATAAATATTATATTATGTATATACTTTGAAGCTTTTTCAGGTAGTAATATGCAAACCAACGAAGAAAGCTAGTTCTTAAAATCGACAAAAACATGAATAGAAATAAAATTTCCATACTTAATTTAATCGGGTGAAAGTTAAAGACACTTATTCACATTGTTATGGACAAAAAAATAATATAGCCTATTCGTTTATAAAGACATTAAGGCCAATAACGTGAAGTGATTTTCTTATTTTTAAAATTATTTATGTACATTGCGTACAGGCGAAACGAAATGTTGATTCAGTATTAGAAGTGGAGTAATAAAAATGCGGCGATGATAAGAAAGAAATACATTTGGTAGTCCAAAATACATGGTGAATATTTCAAGGCAGGACAAAATTAGAGAAGCGACTCGATAATGTTGTAGATAATAGATTAGCAACTATTGTGACGTACTGTAGAACGAAGAAGAATGTTTCGGATATTATTATGTGTGGTGAAATGCATCACGCGCAGGAGACGATTCTGGGAAAAGAATAAGTGCTAATGAGTGACGATAAAATTTGACAAAATATTTTTGCATCAATACAACCTCGCTGTTTTGTTAAACAGGACTAACGAAAATTAAGAAAAGAAACGAGAATTAATAATTACTGGTAGTCCTCGACTTGCGACGAAAAAATAAACAGCATTTTTTCAAAAAAAAAAAAAACGAAAAAAAATGTTTACAAGAATGTTTTATTGAATACCGAAACACATTCGAACACTTTTAATGAAAGTCTGGATTCATTAGACATTTTCAACATTTATTTTCCTATGATGTAAACTGGGTTTATTTTACGTTTAATTATGTGATTTATCTCTGTAAATATACTTAACGCAAAGTTCATATTTTTGGTATTTTTTCGTAATACAATTATTTGTATGTATATGTATATGTATTTTATCAGACGCAACAAAAAAAGTGTTTTGTCAAAGAACTTAAGAAGTGTGTATATGAGCATCAATAATTGGAGATTCTGCACTTATCAAAAAAAAAATTAACCCGGTTAATATTCCACATCTGCAATATACATGTATTTTTATCACGTAGAATAGAGAAAAAACATTGTGATAAAATAAACACATTCTTGTTGTATATTTTTGTTTCGTTTTCATGTTAAATTCATGTATAGTTTTCATTTAAATGTTTTCATCAACTTGTCTATCGTGTATTTTGACTAAATTATTATTGCAAAAAATAAATACTTATTTGTTTATACTTTCGGGCATTGTAAGGCGACGATTGTGTATATGTTTATAGTTTTGTATGAAATTCGACTTGCAACGCATCTCCGTCTTAAGTCGAGGAAAACCTGTAAATGTGTCTGAACAAGATCCGTGACGTAATATACGAAATAAACAAATAAAGGATACGTATCAACACGACATATTTAAAATGAATAAATACCGTACTACTTTATCAATATATACTACATTTACTTTGAAGTTTCAACATGAATAATAAGATAAATCAAATAACTTGCACTTTCAAAATAACTATTGCATTTAAATAGGTAAGCATGTCGAGCCGTAATCGACAAAAGATCGTATACGTAAAACATAAATTCTACTGGAGAAGGTTTTTACAGTATATTTTAAATTAATTTATTAAACATAACCTGAGATATTAAAAAAACCTTCTCCAGTGAAATTAATTTTTTTACGCTTACGATCTTTTGCCGAATACAGGTTGATGTATCAAGCGATTTAAACGAAATGCGTAATTACATTACAGCTACATACAAAAATAAATTATTTTGTATTTAATATGAAAAAGAGAGGAAAAAAGATAATCAACGGGTCACCTGCCGAAATAAGTATGGCGTGTCACGACGAATTTAGAAAATTGCCAAAAATATTCATTGTAGAAAGGAGCCAAAGTGCAAATACGACAAGTTGCATTATTTGCGCGTTTTTATTTATTTTTAAAACGACGCTATTTTAAATTACCAAGTAATTCGCGTAATTATATATGCATACACATATGTTTAATATGTAAATCAATGGTAGTTGTTTAGCAAAGTAGATTAATTACAATTTATATGCGGTAAGTGGTTGAATATGTCGCGGCGTGAATTCACTATTCATAATACCTGGTTGGCAACCATTCAAAGATGATTATTATTAAGTGACAATTGTGTATCCGGATTGAAAAATAATGAGCAGATTGATTGGACAGGATCTCCGCGTTGTATTGCCAAAATGACACAATATTCATGGGCCTAAGACGTTAGCGATCATGCCAAGTCAAGTACATAATATTTTCTTTTACCGTCACAATACTTTGAAGTGAGTTTTATTTTTGTAATTATTATTATTTACATAGATATGGATTTCAGAGTAAGAATTCGCTCATATTCCAGTAAAATTCGACGAGATATATAAAGATTACCCATACGTCACTGACGACATACCATTGAAGAGCGATTCACGTTTGTTACTGCATTATACTTCCGCATATTATATTAATAGAAAAAGGCAGCTACATTTTTTTTTTTTACTACCTGACTGCATTTCACTTATTATTTACATGGGTTTAACGTTTAAAATGTAGTGATAATAAATTACTGTTTTCAAAATGGTTCTAAATGTAAATAGATAACAAATAAATCATAATCACTTCCCCAAACCCATTATGTCTCTATTAGAAAAACCCATCCCTTATCTGAGGTTATAGTTCTGATTTTTTCCCTGGCATTTCTCTTGAAATGGAATATTATAATGAGAAAAAAACATTAAACTTTAAACCAACAGTCTTATGTAGTTGAAAGTAGTAGATGAAGACTTAATACTTATTAAAACTATTATAATTGTGAATTTTAAATATATTACAATATTATTATTTCATTTTTAATTACTCGTATAAGGTAGGTGAGAACAAGACCAAAAGCACAGGGAATCAATAATAATACATATACAATTACCTGATAACATAACTAATCACGAGTATATCTTATCGTATCCCTTATCACAATAACATGTATTATTACGACCAGGAAACCAATAAGTATAAGGAAAAGTGAATGCGATATTATTAAATAGAACTGACAATAATACATTTTAATTAAGATGATAATAATAATACTGAGTTAAGTTTCTCTCAATTAACATTGGTAGGTATTGAAACCTGCAGCTAAGCACAAGGAATACAATATGTAGTTGATGATAGCAAAATATTTGACAGATAACAATTTAACGTGTTTAAGATTTTTGAATTCACTGATAAACAAGAAATAATATTGTAGAGCATTACAATATAAAATGTATTTGGACAAAGACATATTTCGACGTCTTTATTTTATTATATTGCCGATAATAAACGCTCAGTCAAAGCAAATATTGTCGTTGTCAATGTTTCCAGCAAGGTCTTATTGATTTTACGGTATTAACAAATACAATGCAAACTTGCCAGATATCATTTTTACGATATGCATGACCAATTAATACGAAAAAATATATTATAATCGTGTATATCATTTGGCTAGTTGTACTTTTTCTCCTTATGAATTGAGAAACTTACAACAGAACTCTCACTTGAAACAAAAATATAATACAAAACGGAGAAAACTATGTCGCCTGTCAATAATTTTACATCGTTCTTTTGGGAAACTTTTAATTATATGGGCATTACGTATCACACGTATATTACGACTAGCATTATAGGTCGCGATATTCTGGCTGTCATTATCATGCAGTTTCGACTTTGACGTGAAAGTACACTTTTTTTAGATAAATAGGTTGGTGACAGAGAAGGTTAGGTTACGTACGTCATTTAGAAAACTCTACTTTCATTACCTGTCGTGGTTTTTAATATGAAATACTGGTTTTGTTCGAATGTATAACGTATAAAATTTCTTGTTTCGAATCTTAAAAGCGAAGAAAATTGAGAAACATGACCAAAAATAACAATGCAAAATGTTGGGAGACAGACCTTCGGTTTATAAAACCACTTCCTCAGCGACTCCATAGCGCCAGTTTTGTATAACAGCCGCATATGAATATTTCACGACACTAGCACACACATTTCAACAATGTCGAAGCACTAAAACGTAATTTTTCGAATCAAAAACACACACAACTTCTGTCAAATTGAACACATAACGGCGGACATGTCCGACAATATTTTTCACAGTTCGTGACTCATTTCTTTGTAGACATGAAGTGCGTCAGCGAAAACCTGCGCGCGCAGCTCACAATTCCAAATGGCGGCCAATGTCTTTATGCCTAGTAACTAACTTCATGTTGAACAACAAATAAAAGTATCCGAAATAAATATTATTTCCCCAATACACAAAAAAAAACAAAATATAAATTATTTATACTGGTAACAACATTTAATTCGTGTTAAAATATAATGTATCAATTAAATTTCAAAATGACAAAAATGAAACTATTGAAGACGTAGTCATCTATTGATTATGAGACTAAGTTTTTTAGAAGTCAAAAACCGCGCGCGTACCAAACAAAACCCATAATTTTATAGTTCTGCAACATTACAATGTTCGGAATACATTTTCATGACCGTAATAATATCAGAAACCAAATAAATATTTTTCAGTAAAAATATTAATGTTAAGTTAAGGTTTTTCATTGCCATTTATAATTATATTAGTATTTGCAAATATATAAGGTAAATGATTGAATTGATATGGGTGACATCTATGAAATTAATATATATTTGAAGTATGGCTGCTGCTAAAGAAGGTACAGTGGACATTTATTTTCAATTGAGATACACGTAAATAGAATATTTATGTAGTAGGGGGTGAGATTTCGCGGATATTTTTTTGTTTCCAGTGAACAGGAAATCTTAAATCACTTTCCCGGGTATCCCGGGAATATTATTACATAGAGTGGAGGGGCAAAAAATAATACGGGAATTATGTGTTATGATCATTATACAAGCTATAACTAATAAAAAAATTCATGTTTTAGGATGGCAATTGTAAAATGTTAGTTATTAGATTTTTTATGTACCTAATTCAAATTATATTAATTTCTTTCATTACAAAAAAAATACACAGTGAAAATAATATTAATATATTCTATTCTATTGAAAGAATGGAATACTTTTATTGTTTACCAAAGAGAATATTAAACATTCGCATTTCAAATAACAATATTTAATTTATTTTCTACTGGGTAGGTGCGTCGATTTATTAAATATATTTTAATTCGATGTATATTCGATTCACAGGAGATATCATCATTCGCATTAAATCATTTGTTAACATGAAAGACGAATTGTTAGATAAAAAAATAATATGTACTCCAAACATAATCATTTTAATACACAGGTACACTAAAAACATCTGTAATGAATATCGATTTTAGGAAATTTAAAGGATTGCGATTAAAAGGACGCAACTTATACAAAACAAATGTTACAGGAGGCATAAAAAAGTTAAATCGGCCAAAGTTAAAATATTAAAAAGCCGCAACCTTGAAGCGCACGAAGACTCAAATTAATGTTTTAATTACCCAATAATAAGTTGTTTAAGAACAACCAATAAAATAGGTGTGGTGGAAATTTTTTTTCCTGAATAAAAATTTCACAGATCCTCTTGTTTTCAAACTAAAAGCTAAATTTAGATAATAATCTGGTATTGCAGCTTATATCATTTTGATGGCACGTGTACTACGCTATATACATTGTGATTATATAAAAAGATATTTAAAAAACTGAGGATTGCGCCCTGTTGCATATTTACTGTCGATTGCTAACAAATATTAATAATGAATGTAATAAGAAATGTAATAAACAATAATTTAAAAAAATTTGCAGTCCGATTTATTTTGCACTGCTTGTCTATGGTATTAGTATATTATGCAAGTTAGAAAACGAATACAATTAATACACTTTACATGATTTTAAAATTTATTTCAAAAATAGAATATACTATTGCTTCATTTAAAAGGTAAATGCATACATACATCGTTTCTATTGATTAAACGTTCTTCATTGACGCTGAGAGAAAAAAAATGAGAGAGTTTGATTCTCTAATTAAATTAAGTATGTATAGTAACCTACGCATTTTGCGGCTGGTCAATTAGATCGCGGCCCATGTATGAGATACTCCTTTTGATCGCCATCCATTGTTTTCAATAGGATGTTCCGCACTTTGGAATTGCCTAGAACAATATGTGTTGATTGGGTATTGTTTCAACAAGAAAGGCAAATTCTAAAGTAAATGTTAAAAGCTACTCTACAATCAACAAGAGAGGCTCTGAGAAATGCGCAGATCTGGAGTTGGAAAATTGTAAATAATCTAAGAAATTCGATAAATAAATATTGAAACCAATCGTTGACATAGTTATTTAATCTCACGTCACCCAAATAATTCTGATTCCTGGTTTTATTTTAACGTATTCCAAGGTGTGAAACCGGTAAGTACACAGCAATTTTATGTCTAGAATACCTCGAGTTCTAGCCCAGCATTGAATGGGTGGGGTCAAATAATAAAATTATAGTATGTAAATAGTTTTCATACAATTAAATGTATCCCGTTTTTTTTTGTGCAGAGTTAGCTCACCATATGACGTCGTATTTTTTAAAACGCTAATTGTTCTAGTGGCTCACGATTCGGACGGTCTCCCCATTGTTTGTAATGCTACCAAGATATTCTTTACGTTTAAATTAGGATATATATATTTAAAATTCTATGTACTATTACAATAAGAGTCGGTTGATTTTATCTAGCGAACGTCATTATATTTAAGCACGGTATATTTGATTAAGGAAAATATGTTTCAACATTATAAAAATCGTTGGTTAGAATGTTTTTAACTGATACAGAAACATTTAAATTAGTCATATTCAAATAAATCAAAATTTCATTTCATAATTTCGATAGCATCAGAAAATTTTCAAAAAACATATAAAAATGTCAGATTAAGTTTTTGTAATTTTTAAAGGTATTTTTGCGTTAAAATTACAATAGATTGAAATAAAATATATTTTCCAGCATGGATATAGAATAATGACAAAAATTGCCGATAATATATTGCATAATATGCAAAAAGGAAATTCATGGCGTCCGAATTTTCTTACAGGATAAATTCGTGTTTACCGCTTGAAATAGAAAATTGAATTTTAAAGTATTCTCGAAGTGAATTGACGTCACAAATAATTTTCAAAGAAATTAATTAACAATAATTTATAATTGTCTTACAGAGTGACAATCTGTCTAAATCATTAAATGAGTTAGCCAATTTTTGGCGGTGGTTTTGATAATCGAATTACCTATTTCTGTTAAACGTTTAACTTCTAGGGGGACATTTATTCTCTACTTTTCTACGAGTCTTGATTATCCGTCAGATGGTCATGGATGCAGCGATAAAAACCTGGCAGGGTAGGTGGGACGCGTCGACTAAAGGCAGGCATACATTTTTTCCGAATACTAAATGCCGCATGGAAATAACCAAGCTGACTCCAGACCGCTTCAGTAGTCAATTTATTATAGGCCATGATGATTTTTTTCCGCCAAGCTGTGTCAGTTTGGCTTTATTAAGCAGCCAACATGTTCCTGTGGTTGTCCAGAACAGGATGTCAATCATATTCTGTGGGAATATCCAAAATGTGTACGGAGCGGGAAGAGTTACTCAAGTCGGTCCAACCAGTTGTTAGGCCCATCGGGGCATTCGACTTGGTTGCCATAAGGGCAAATTTCATTGCTTTTAAAATAATTGCGGCGCCACACGGCGCGGTGTGATTTCTTCACTTGTTTTGCTTGACCAAACACGTCTCCGTTTTGTTTCAATTACCCGTTTGTCGTAATATTTCTTTTATTTTCAGAATATTTGAGTGCGTGGCAAACTAAGTCTCTGATGCTTTATATTTATTCCCGGGACATTCCCGTCGAATAGCGCCGATATTAGAGCTCCGGCCTGTACAGAAATATCGGAGCTCCAGGCTGTACGTAATGTGGACCGGAAATATGCCTGATTAAAACTAGGTCTAAAGACGGGGCGGGTGGATGGAGGAGGGTACATTAGGTAGACTTGATTATCAGCCAATGAAAATATAATAAATCAACCCTTTATTTTTTAATTGTTAAGTTTTAAATAATTCATTAAACATCTTAGAAGTATTTCAAACACATTCTAAATGGGGCACCAGAGCTTCATAAAAAAGTATCACATTGATTGAATCATACATAAACACACATTACGACAATCTTCTTGATACTTAAATATTTAAATAATGGCTACGCTTACGCATATTACTCAAATCCGAATTCACGGTCTCTATTAATGGCATATAAATAAATAAAGATATATTTAAGTGATTTATCGATAATTTTTTTCAATAATATAACAACAATAATAATACACAATACTATTTGTTCCAAAAATGATTATGGATAATAACAATACATAGTAACTGTATTAGGATAAAGTCTTAATTAATAATGGAGTGGATATGGCGATTTGTTATTGTATTATTATGGTAAATAATTGTTTTCCAACTGTGTACGTAAATATAATAGATTTTGCAAATTGAATCACTCCCTGAGTACGTACCTGAACTGCATTATTTGGCATATGTGTGTATATATATATAAATATTGGCATACCA
>JAGVSQ010012992.1:0-11330 GCA_022683975.1 Rhyacophila evoluta
AGAGTACTTTTCAATGATGTATATGAAATTAATTAACTTTACGAATCGTTTTTATGTCGTAGCTCATTTAAATAGTCATCATCATAGGCATACATGTGTGTGTGTCTCCTGTGTGCATGTGTGTATGACGTTTGTCAATTAAACAACGCACGTAAACTTTTTGTGAAAGCGTGTATCTACACAATCGTTCAAAAAAGCCGCCGGCATTATATATCGATACGTGTTCATTGACTCATAATTTTAAGGTTATAAAATATTTTTTTTAAATTCTCGGTAATTTACAAATCAGAATAAAGTATAATAAAACTCGTTGAGTACAACGTAAGAAGAGCTATAAATTTAAAAGAATTACATAACATTGCTAGTATTATATATTCAGTACTGAACACATTTTATGCGTACGTATACAAAAATAAGTATTTCAACACATTTGATAGAAGTGTTATAAAATTTAATTTATGATAATGAATATTTAAAAAATAACGAATTTGCATAGAGAATTATATGTATTGAGATCAACTACGACTATTAGTATATACATATAAAACTTCGACAAATCGCGAATAGTAAAAGTTGATGTACAATTTATTATGTAAACTGAAACGCAATCATTTTTTCATATCATGTGCCTCGTTAAACCCACTGGCGCTGGTTAAAAAACATATCTGACGTTTGACATTTTTAGCTTTAAGGATTGAATAATTGCATTGCCAGAGGCTGTTGGCGTATTTTGTCGATTTTTAGTACTATGTATATAGTACTAGTTAGTACTATGTAGTGTTTTCGACGTCATCATTAAATTTCGCAAGTACCATACTTCAATAATATGTTATGAGATAATTTGATCATTGATCGTATTTTTATTGAATTACTAAGTAATCGAGATCGAAGTAAAGAGATCGTATTGAATTACTAAGTATGTCAATAAATTGAATTTGTAACAAATTGAGGATAATATTCTTTTTATAAGCTTTTTTATTTCTAATATGTATATACTTGTATTTTTTTATCTTGCTTGCCATATATACATTACTGAGTATTGGCTAAAAGTTTAATGCCTTGTTTTTGCTAAACTCAGCGTGCCATTTCATAGTGTAACAAATGTTTTTAATATACATACCTTTTTTCGTACAAGAGATTTAATGAAACATTTTACATTGTATTGTACAAAACAAAATATCCGATTGAAAACATTATCCACGGTATAATAATGTTCAGTGTATTCCGTATATATTAGTCGTATTCATATTGATGAAATACACTAAAATCGTGTATAAATAATGTGTATGGATTAGCTTTATTCGTTTTCGAAACTATCATTTATTTATTTATCTGAGTTTATTGTGAACTTGTATTTTTCTAGACCATATAATATTTATAAATGTTTATTTGTCTGAAACGACAACTAATCTTGCAATTCTGGTTTTTTATAGGCGCAAATAATGAGATATTTCGTCATATAATTCTTGTCCATAAATCTCGGTTAATTATTCCGTCGAGAGGATACAGATTCAGCTCAGCGCAAGAAAGTGTCTTATCGCTCTCAGTATAATCTGACAAGGAAGCGGTCTGAACTTCCATTATCTCGAATTAGCCAGGCGTTCGTTATTGACACTGTCAGTTGGTGCTAGCATTAAAGGATTTATTTTGTCTTCACTTGAAGCACCAACACCAAATAATTTACTCGCGTCATGATAAGTTCATATTGTCTCTTTTTAAAATTGACATAAAATTACATTTAAAACATATTTCAGCGATTAAAAAAACATGTTTCTTTATCAAATCATCTCTTTATATTTTATATAATTTAAATAACGTATTGTAAAAAACATATAGAACATATTAGAAGTAATATGATTCATATTATATTCCTTATAAAGTTTAAAAAAAAACTATTCATTTAGTCGGCTATGAGTCCAGTCTAGTGTATGATAATATATTTTTTTTTAAGATGTTTGTCCAAAAGCGGAGCTTATGGATCTCCGCAATATAAAAACATTTCTTGACAGATTATTTTTCACAAGAATTGGTTGTCAGACAATTTATCAACGCATTAGGCATCTATTCCTGTATTTTCAGATTTTTTTTAATTTGTCATATATGGGAATCGAACATGCATTTCACGGATGCGGCATTCAATTCAATAAGTCATTTCG
Source organism: Rhyacophila evoluta (assembly GCA_022683975.1). Classification (NCBI taxonomy): domain Eukaryota; kingdom Metazoa; phylum Arthropoda; class Insecta; order Trichoptera; family Rhyacophilidae; genus Rhyacophila; species Rhyacophila evoluta. The sequence goes on from JAGVSQ010012992.1 coordinate 2,157, forward strand.
TTCAATCAAATACTAATAATAACTATGGCATTTTATTATATGTCTAATATCTTCGTGGTTGTTATCACAATATAACTTATACTAAAAACACACAAAATACTGTAATTGTAAGTATTATCACAATTGGGTTAAGGTGCTTGTAAAATGGTTTTACACCTAGAACTCGTCACCTTTCAACCATTTCTATGCAAACAGTCTGAAGAGACCGTGTGATAATTTTGTAGTTCAGAAACAATGACTGACATGTATATATAATTTATGTATACAACTTTTAGTAGTTTTGTTTTACCGCTCATCTAAATATGACAAAATCAAATTTCAAACGCCCAAATATACATTTTTTTCGGTTACTATTGTATAATAAATTTAATTCGTTTCCAATGCCATCAAACATAACATCTTTTTACTTGGAAATCCCTTTTCTCGTCGCTGTCTCGCCAAATATTAATCGTGCATTCAGAATGATGTGCTTATAGGATTTTCGGATACAAGTGACAGTGACTGAATTCGCCCATAGTGCTCCTAATCAATAATGCTGCTCGAGTCTTATCACAGAGAAAGTACATTATTCAACGCCATCTAGTAGGAATGATTAATATTTAATCTAATATAATAAATAATCTACAGTCGTGTACCTCAACACCATTTATATTCCTGTGATCATTAGTAGTGTTGTCTTGAATTTTAATTCGTAAATACTATTTAATTAACGAAGAAGTCACACATATAAATACTTTCGTATGGATATTTCATTTGAAATTTAACGCTTTTAGTCAAAAATAGAATACGTACGTGTTTAGAAAAAAGGCACCTAGAATTGTGTATATCTTCACTATTAACCATTTGTATAACGCAATTATTTTAAAACCTCTACTCAATCCAGTTATCGTAAATAAAATGCGGCCCGTGCACGTTGTTTCTTATTTATATGACGAAATTGAAATTTAGTTGGTATAAAATCTTAAAGACGCCCATTATTATATTATGCGTATTTGGTTACTAATTCAATTAAACTTGTATTATGTTTTAATAAAAAAAATATTAAAACTAAATTTAATTCAATCAAAAATTATTTTAACACACGTTTTACTTATCTACTATTTGTTCTTGTCGTTTGGTTTATCAATTTTTCGATGCCTTTATTGTACATGTTTCAAACAATTGTACCTTCAATGCGCACATTATCATTCGAAAATAGCCACCATTTATGTTTGTTGACGTTGAAACAATCATTTTTATGCAGTTGACGTTTTGAAGAACAACAATAAAAAAATTACAATTTCAGTCAGGTAAGCAATGCGTTCGTTTACAAGGTACTTTGTATGTCAACATACTGAGCAAGGCTTTCTAACATGATTACATGAAACAATATTGAAATAAAACTTCAGATACCTTTCATTTTGGAAGTTCATAGATATATAACTATAATATATAAAATAGTCACGTTTCACGCTGTAAGTCACATATCAGTAGTGGCAATAAGACATGTTATAACACAATATATACAGGTAAGATAAATGAAAATACCGCGTAAATATATAAATCATTAACACGTCCATGTTCACCGATGGATTTTCGGAGTATTTTTAACACAACTATTACAAAGTATTAAAATTCAAACATTTTGCATAAATTTTGTCAAACTAGAAAAATACTCGGCTTATAATAAATACTTATTTAAACACAATGAATTTTCCGTCTAGCCGTTGTCAGTATTTAGAGATTAATTGACTATCTATCCACATTTAAATTGAAATTTATAAATTGATTGTCATATTATTATCAAAATGTGCATTATTTATAATGAGACATTTATTCAGTAAGATTCCTCATCCTATTTTATTGACCTGTAATTAATGTTGATATAATATAAATTAAATGAACAAAATTGAAATATATACAAATATTTATAATAAATAATTGGCTGCGTTTTGTTACTTATTACTACAATGCCGAATATAATATATTACAGTACAAGTTGCATCTTCCCATGTGTCATCTGATAAATTATAGTACTCGTAATGAATTTCAATGTAAGACAAAGGCCACAATCATAGTACTAAATATATGTATCATTTTTACAACTGTATGTATGTATATGTTTGTATAAAATGGATCTAGAACATACCACGACTTTGAATCCTTGAGGCTGTTATAAAACAAACTTCAGGTGTAAGAAATCATTTCGAGGATTCAATAATACAGCTTTCTGAATTCACCACTCTCGTAAATATGTTATTTTATTTATTTACCATAAATATGTGGGCTCGAATTTTATCACTCATTTAATTTATGACAAAATGTTATGATCGCGTTAATATTATTGTGGACTGTCTACTTCAATTGATTTATCTTTTCAAAATAAAACATTTAATAAATTATATATTGTAAATTGAATAATATAAAAATAGTGTATTTGCTGAATTATGCTCCTACTTATCTTCTACTGTATTGGCAAAAATTTCTCTAAGAACTTCTTAATTGAAAACTTCTAAAAAAATAATGTACAGAAATTAATATTACAGTGAATTTGGATAGTTTCCCAAACATACATTAATCTACTAGTGATATTATACAAAACGTAAAGTTGATATTTTCTGGTCACTGTTTCATCCATAGTTTACAAGCTGGAATGGATATATAGGAAATACGTACCATATAATCTACATTCTATTTTCTACTACTGGAATTAACTGGGGGAGATTCACGATTCGTATACCTCATATTCCACAGATTATGATATAGATGTATGCTAAATATAAATGAATGGAAAATCATTTTCAAATATATTTCAAGTCATAATATTTTTCTGTGATCAGTTGGATGTGAGCATGCGCAGTTGTTATGGAACCGTGCTGAGACTTTACGTATTATTATACTATATTTTTGAACGAAAAAATTTGGCACAGTCCCATAGGTACGTATATTGTTAATATTTCAGAATTTAAGTACTTGAAAATACCTAATCTATTTTACTGGATTTATTTTAATTAGATTTTTTATTTAACTTATCCGGCTTCTATTCACCCATTAGCTATCGTGTTATTTGGTATGATACGTTTATGCCATAAATGCCTTTGTTTCTATCATATAATACTGTAATAATGAAAAAATAAGAGAAACACATCTCAAGTTAGCTCTATCTATATAGTATACGACACGTCCAATACCCTATGTATTCGATAGCATCTTCAATGATGTCATCGGATCCACTGAATCTAGTAACATCCGCCTAAATAACAATACCCGTTATAAATGATATATCGATATAAAGAATTAAAGTATATTTTGACAAAAAAATAAATAGTTAAAAATTGACTAAATATAAACATAAATACAAAAGCTCATATTCATCATCTTAACGGTTAAATAAAACTTTATTCATTATCAATAATAATATTGGTGCTCTACCATATGAATGCTACTTGAACTGATTTAAAACAGCAATTTCACTCAATTCTCTTTCCATAATTATCTCCATATTCCTACGTTTACCTCATTCCCATAGATATTGTTGAGTAATCTCTGTATATACATTTACTAGTGGGTTATTTATTCCTGTGTTTTTTCATATCCCGTTTCCCAGGAAATTTTTGATTAAATTCCCGGGGAAAACAGGAAAAAAGTAGAACTCGTACACGGCCATTTCGTACAGTTAGCGTTTTTGTGCTCATCAAATGTAACTCATTAAATATTATATTTAATTTATCGTTTTTTTTGGTCCACTCTTTATACTGTCCCAATAAGTAAAAACACAGTGTCTTGCATGTGATTCCCTTATGTGGTTTTATTTAGTAGGACAGTATAACTCTCAAATTATTTTTAATTTCCTGGGGACAAAAATATCCGTGAAATATAACCCTCTAATATTTACAAATCCAACGTTATCAAATATGCTCGATTGAAATCTATGAGTATCGCTCGATTAAAAAAACAATCTTTGCTCTTCATTAAATGATTTATGAACGATAATTTTGTTCTTGAGTATGTTCAGTATTGTATAAGATGCTTATTTTGTAATAAAACAATTACAATGCCGCCTTATTTTCCAAGAATGGTAAATACTCTGTAAGAATGTTCGTGCACAGAGAAAAATATTGTGTAAACCAATTATCGGGTTTAAACGACGAATCGTTCGCGTTTAAACGAGTGTCTAGCAATAATTTTCTTATGCGGCTGGCAGTACTGAAACCTGTTGTAAATTGCCCAAGGTTCCCGGTATGCGGCCTTGAAATGCTCATGAAGGAAATGATGAAATATTTGAAGAACACACTCAGCTAACAATCAGTTTACGGCGAATCATATATCGCAAAGAAAAGGGCAAACATTTTTTCCACTCAGAAAAGAGAATTTCACAGCTTCTTCACTCTTTATATTGTAGCGCCTATTATAAATCCAATTTACAATATCTAAAATTTTATTTACTTATTGATAAATATTGTTTGTATACTAGAGTATAACATCGACTTTTGAAAAGCAAAAAGACGTAACCCACACAGAAAAAAATTTACAAGAGATGCAAAGAGCCAAAGTCTAAATATTAAATAGATATATTCTTGAAATAACCGAACTCTTGTTTTATTTATTTACCTAGTATGATAATTTATTTCCGAAAAACCAATAAAATTTATATGGCGGTTTTCCTGGTTGCAACTTTTTTACAGGTCCTACTTTTTTAAAACTAAAAGCTTAATTTAAATACCAATTCGGTATTTGAAGCTTGCGTCGTTTTGATAGAACGTATATTAAATCCTACCCATCGTACGAGTATCTATCGAAAAAATCATTTTGAAAAAACTGAGGGTTACATACTTTTGCCTTTCTAGAGTCGGAATAATATTAATATATAACCACAAAGATCTTTGGGAATCGTTCAAATTCTAGTGATTATTATTAATATTTTTATTTTAATATATTTTCTAAGTATTAATATATCAAAGCGAAGTAATTTGACAGAACCTTTTACACGATTTTATTACCAGAAAATACTGTTTTATGATTCATTATAAGAGCTATGAATAAATTAATTCTCTGAAAACCTTTTTTAGAAGCAAAATTTTATTAAGAAAGGCGGTATTTAATTAGGATTTTACGAAATGCCAAAAATAGCCATGAGAGGTCGGTGACATCTCCAAATAATAATTGGATGTTTTCATGATCGTTTTAAATCCATTGAGGTCTTAAAAAATTATAAAATATTTTGTGGTTATGTTATTCAAAATATCCATTTTATATTGATTTATCACAGAACCTAACCGAATATCAATATATGCAAAATATTACTGTTAATAATTAGATTTAACGAAGTATGTATTATTAACAATATTTAGTCAGTTAGCAGGATTCAAATTATTTCCTAATACGAGTATATATAATATTATAAATATGCCACAGTTACTCACGACCTTGCGGTTGCATTCTTCGTAATCTAACGGCACTAAAATAACCTCAGATACCCTTCAAAGAAATGTCAATTTATCTCATTTAAATTAATGTCGAAGTCGTGCACTAAATAGAGCCTTTAAACTGAAATAGTAAAATTGTGTATAATTTATTACAAATCACTTAGATACGAGACTATTGCTTGGAGTGTTCAACAGCAGCAATTAACTACTATTGAATTAGGTTCATTCGGATGATAGTGAGTCATTCTTATGAATCATTTCGTTAAAATTTTATTATGGAAATCCCATTCGGATAAAAATAACATCTTCACGAATCCTTATATCATCTTGCCCTTGCATATTGGATATTATTCTTAAAGTCTGCCATTTTTAAGTTACTTCAAACTGCAGGTCTGCAATTATTCTATAACAATCACTCATCGTACATTAACCCATCAATAACATCACAGATATTAACTACTTGTTTAAACAAACCCCCTCTCGTTTATAAGACATCTAAAAATGTTATAATACAAAACCTAACCTATTCTAATCTACCCTAACCTAACCTCCCCCAATGTCCGTTTTTTACTTTAGATATTTTCCAGAGGATTATTGCCTTGTTAAAGTTAGCAATTATTCCATTACATAATATTATAAAAATTAATTCTATTATATTTCATATTAAATTATCGACATGCGTTACGCTGGTTATTTGTAATAATTTATTATCCACGTCAGACAAATGTTATTCACACGGTAATCAATTTTCCGGCATTATAATATTTTCTTACAATAAATATTTCACGATATAATTAATATTACCCGAGTTGGTAAATTGTTGTATTTATATTATGCAATATGATAAATTATTTTTTCTATACTAAAAATTTGTACAACCATTTTTCAATCTATGTTATTTTGACCTCAATAGCCACCTCCGTCGAAAACTTTTCTGTCCGCTTCGCAAGGTTGTTATTGTTTTATTAAGCCTAGTATTTTTTTTGATTACGTCTTTGTTTTATTTAGTCATAGATGCATATCAAATGATACTGTAATTAATTTTCCATACCGACCATTATATAATAATTTAAAAAATACGGCCAAAAAAATCCATATCACTTACATACGGAGATTCTATTTTCAACTTGATTATTCTCGTTTTATTTTCGTGCGAAAATCATTTTACTTTTAGATGTGGATATCTTTTAGCATTCCTTGTTATTTAATACGTAACAAAAAACATTCCTACATCACGTTTAATTACAACATCGCATATTCCGTTTATCAAATTCTATTTAACCAATGTTCATTTTTACTATAATACAATATGTGTAAAAAATATGATTGTACTCTGCTAATTTACCTTGAACGTTTCGGTGGCCGATTTGGTAAACAAGAACGCTTCGCTACTCGAAATCGCGAATCCAAATCTCATATCTGCTTATTAATTTCTTACGGGGTGGTTTATAACAATAAGTTCTTGTTAAAAATAAGCCTCCGTGATATTTATGCATACTATGTAAATCCATACGTTGGCCATTCAGCATGGGTGTTTCCACAGTGTGTGACTTTATTGACGAATTGTCGTTGACGAGAGTGATTTTGGATTATTATAAATTTGTATACAGCTGCAGGATTTAAACCAAAGAAAAAATGCCACTTACCAACTTGCCTGCCGACGAGGCATATAGCTTATACATGAAATTAATATTAAATAAAAATATCTTTTCTTTTATTTATTACAGGTTTTTTCTAAGCGCCACCCATCCATCAATTGACTAAGGTCTTGGACCTTTTCAAAAGTCATGCGCTGGTTCAGGAGGAACGGAGAAACTCCTCGCCTCCTTAGCCTGTCACCACTTCGAAGCGGCGGAGGAGAGAGTGGCGTTCTATCGAGGGGCATTGCACCTCCACCGCTTCCTACTTCGTTGCCGCCTTCGAGTCCTGTGGATAGTGGAATGGCAGTATCCACCCCGACCCGCACCACGAGACGCTCACGGATCGGTTAGTATTATTAATTCGTATTCAAATTGTTATGTTACAATAAGATGGCCTAACCTAACCTAAACTCACAAAAAATGGGTGGATTATTTTTAATTAAATTATGAGAGTTACAAATGGGTGGGTAAATATATTTTATTTATTTTCTTTTACTCCCTATTTTTATTCATTTCGTTTGCACAAGTTATAACAGTGTAGTAGGCTTACACAATAATACTATAAATAAACAACAGTTTTTCTGAAAAGGTATGAAATTTGAAAACACAAAGATCCATTGCAAATTCATTTCTGCCTATTGACTATTGTACAAAAATTATGTAACACTGTGATCTATTCAATTTAACAATAAACCATTATTGACTGGCACAATGCTATACACTATGTACATTTTGCTTTACAATGTTTAAAAAACGAATAACTAGTGAAGCAACGTGGTATTACGCAAATGTGAAAAATCTTTTGTGGGAACATACATCACTGCAAATGAGATGATCTGTGTTTATTTAAATATACACATATGTTCACGTATATGGTTAAAGCCAACCGTAAAAAATATTTACTACAAATTAATACATTTGTAAAACTAGAGTTATGTTACTTTTACGTGAAAAATATATTGCGATGTTTTCGCTGCTAAATTGATCAATAAATTAGAGCATTTTTAGTGAAATATTTAAATAATCTCAAGTGAATATGAAATATCATGAGCAGGGCATTTCAGTCGAAAAGTAAAAAAATCGTCAGACAAACTTTAAAACAGTTTCGCTAAAAGTCGCTTTATCAAAGAAAGGCCGACATAGTGTAACATTTTAGAGATAGATTAAGATAGGTTCTGTTATAATTCTGAGATCTTTAAATAGTCCGATTCTATTTTTTATTATGTTTTATAAATTATGAAAGAATATAAGTAGCTTTCTAATATTTAAATTTGTAAAATAATAAATTGTCTGCGTGGTACAAAAATGTTGATCGATTGGTCAACTTTAAGATCTGATAAACTGTTCAGAAATCACCTCAATTATCCGTCGCAAATTTTTTATTAGGCAACATTTTCCAAAGATGGAACACTAATTATCTTGCCGTCGTGTGGTACGTACTATTTTATATTGGGTCGCGTGCCAAAGTGTCGCTGGCTATGTCGTCATAGCTGAAAAAACATGTATGGGTTTCGTTTTCATTACAGCAATAAGTATTACTATTGCGAATAAATTCATTAGCATGATGGTTCCAATGCAAATGGCTTTGTGAAGATTGACCGCAATGGAATGACAACGAACAATAGCTAACAATGAACGCTGCCTTTTTAACAATTAAAACTATTTTATATCACGTCAGAATATTTATAATAATTACTTACATGGAAAATAATCATTGCTTTCGTGTATGTTGGAAACATTTTGGAATGAAGACAAGTACTTAAAGCCTTAAAATATTATAAATGTTGTAGCGTGCATGTATTGGATATCGTCAAATACTGTGGTTCTGTGCAAGCGCATTCCAATGCTTCTAAGGAAAAATGCACCTATATATGCAGGGCTGCTATAAATTATTTTCCGGTATTATGTTGCCTGATAAAGCTTGGCGAAAAAAGTCTTATTTCCAAAAAGAGGGTTACGTTGAAGCCCTCTTCAATTATAAAATAACCTTTTATACATACGTTTACTGATAAGTTATTGGATATGGTTTTTGGATATTATATATATATATATATATATAATTAAATAGGTTAAACCCAATAGATTAATGATATTTTTTTTGTTTGTTAGTTAATTCCAATAGATTAGGG
>JAGVSQ010012994.1:0-11328 GCA_022683975.1 Rhyacophila evoluta
TTCTGATTCAATTTCTTTGAGATCATTTGCATCTTTTTAACATATCCAATTAATAATTCCATATTATGCTTCTTCCGTTGGTGTTAATTTTAACTCATTGTGTTTGTATCATCATCTGTTTTTGTCACTTTTTATAATTTAAAAAGAAAAAAAAACAAACTCACAGAGACAAACAAGGCCTATTTTCATTTCAAAATTGTGAACACATGTATATACAGTGGTAGGTGGTGGAGGTCACCATACGTCCGCTTTGGAATGAGTTTAACTTGTAATACGTACTGTTTGAGCGCGAAAATTTTTTTTGGTCGTTAATACATTCCAGCTTTTCAGACATACCCCAACAGGATCCATACAAAAAAAAACCAAAATTACCAATCCGTTCCCATGAAAACTAGATTGATGAGTTGTATAAAATAATTCAAGCACTTACTTATCCATATACAAAACTTCTTTAAAAATTGTTTTCAATTATCTAAATAAATAATTCTCTTTCCTGTAGTCAAAATATAGCTATAATACATATATACACTATACACTAAAATAATAAACACACTCTCACTGTTTTCAATAGATAATACCAATTATTTTCAACATACTTACACGCACATAATTCGAAAATGTTTGCTTCGTTTTTATTTCGAATAGTAAATACCTGATTGTATAAAGTGATAAAAATGTGATATACTACCTTTGTGGATAACCGCGTCAGTTTGAGGTCAAATAGATAATGATATAAAATATATTATATGAATTTGTGTCGTATTGTGCGCATTATTCTTGTGACACATTTTTCAGCATTTCCGTCATTCTGGCTTGACTTTTATGAACAGTGTTTGTTACTCGGGACGACTCATTGTGGCGTCTTTTATTCTCTCTAGCATAGAAAACATAAAATATATCATCTCAACAAAAAAGACACATAAATCATTCCAATTTACCGTCAAATAAATGCATGTTGTAAAAAAAATGTCATCTATAATCCTTTTGTACCATCTGTTTTTTTACCCATTTCAAAGCCATTTGCGGAAAACCTCAAAATCGTTAAATTTATTATTCGTTGTTAATAGTTAGCATTCAAGTTAAATTATGGAAAGGTCCACAATTCAAGAACGCGTAGAAACTGCAGCATGTCCAAAATGAAAGTAATTGGATAGAGCTATGGATAGTATTAATATACCCGCTAATACTGCATTAATAATAATACATTAGTCTCAGAAATTCCTTTTAATACCTCTCCACCACAAGTTTGTATTTCAACTGATTCGGGGCCCAATCAACTGATCTTATCCCTAATCTGCTTCGAACTAATAAATTATACAGAGTTTTGAGTATTGTAACACCTGAAAAGATCTTGAACGTACGCAAAACGAAACTCTTTGTTTGAAGTTTACTACAACAAAGAGTAACTATATAATTTTGAAATAAAAGGCTACCCACAGACACAATTCTAGGGTCTCTTATATAATATAAAACCCTTGAAAGAATTATGCCACCCATTAAGTATTGAAAAAATAAAGTTTTCAAAGCTCTAGTAAACGATAAAATATACGATTTACTAATATTGAATTTCAGTTTTTACGCCTACCCCAGTTCAATATAATCATTATTTATACCGTCTAAGACTCTTAAGATTAACTCTTCCGAAAAATAATTTCAAATCATCGGAAAATAACAAAAAGCTTTTCAAAGATGTTGAACAGCAGTGGTCCTAAGCTTGAGCCCTGAGGAACACCGGAAGACGCTTCAAAAATCTGCGATTGATACAGGCCATACGATATACATATATTGGTAACCAGACAACTGCACACATGACAAGTGCTCACATAACATCTGCGCACACATTGAAGTGCTCAGACTAACACAGAAATAAATATTAAGACATTTTATACCTAATTTACGTAATTATAGTATGGGTAGATTTTTATTTCAATGATTCCTACCTATACTATAATTACGTAAATTAAGTATAAAACGTCTTAATATTAATCTCTGTGTTAGTGTGAGCACTTCAATGTGTGCAGTTTTCATGGAACCACATATATTACTTACAGTTCCTAAAATAACTTCTGCATAGCCTTATGAATCTATCGAAAAATCCTATCAATTGGAATTTTTACAGCAGAATTTTGTAATCCTATCATATCTTATCAGTGAACTCGTAACAAAATATTTTATTTGAAATTTGATTGATTACTACAAACTTTTGATTTATGATAAAATCCTTTTTTATTTTTTACTCGTAGTTTATATCCAAGTGAATGGAGTATACTAATATAATATTTAATAAAAAATATCTTCGAAAACATGTATTTAATGTTTACCAAAACGAAAGTATTTGCAGAACCATGATTTCAACAGATTACTGGAATAGTGGAATTAAAGAATAAATTCTGTTATTTAATTTTAATGTTATATCTATTAATGTCTAAAATATGTATGTGTAATCAATTAATGTCAAATTGCTTTTTTTTCAACAGGGACCGTGTCTTCAGACTGAACCTAAACAACATAACGCAGTCACTATGCGAGGTATGTACAAATTAAATTTATTATTTTTTGTTCTTTATAATAATTAAACTTAGAGGCTATATTCGCATTCTTCTTATAATAGTTTTTAAACGCTTGATAAAAACATTTCACGTTTCATAAAATTTTGCACTGTATAAAAAAATGATATATCGTTCAATACATTGATCTTTTTTTTTACTTTGTTATTTACAAAGTAAATTTGATTTGATTCAAATTTAACTCACATAGTTAATATAAATCTTCATAAAATTATCATCAACCGAATATCTTTCGACAAAATATTACCTCAAAAAAAATACTCAATAGACTTCTCAGTGCTTGTGAAATGCACCGGAAGCGGATGTTATGAACTTGATTCGGGTAGCTGCATTACAAATTTTACTTCTGTCAGGTAACAATTTTAAATCATGAACATCCATTTGCTCACATGTCCTGGTATAACCGAATAAATGCTCGCTTGGTTGAATATTACATTTTTTTCTACTAACACACATCACACCATTATCAAGATAGGATCTGACCAGCGAATTTAAAATTCAGGAAACGTAATAGTATGGTAGTTTAATTATGAAATATTACAACTTGTTTAGAGAGTTATGCTATACTCAAGTGTTAGGAATAAGGTTATAATGACTAATTTCTTAATGAATATAAGTATTAATACGCTGTTTTTATTATAGATAATAAAAATAGATTGTAATATGAAGCCATCATATGAATGAAACCAAATATATCCATGTTATTTAGTCTACCTTGATAGCAATCGAAATTGAAATAATCGTTTGTTTTGTGATACATACATGCAATACTTGCAAAGTTGGCATCTATGTTGTGTTAGGGATAATATCGGTTCAAAACCAACGTTAAAATCTTATCTTCATGTCCTTCAATACGCCTGTTCAATAATTCACGAAAAATATACAAATTTAAATTGATTTACATTTCCTAGTTTCATCACTCGATAGACAGCATCGTCTCACACCACATCCGATCTGAGTTTTAAGTAAAATTAGTGGCAAATGACAAACAATTTTTTGAAATATAAATATATTATTTCATCTGTGCACTAATTAATATTGGTAAACGTAATCTTTCGTATAGTTATTTTATCATTGTTGTATGGCGTAATTAATTGACTCTTATTAATAAAAATGACCACATACTACATGATTTGCCTGTGAGTCTATATTTCCATGATATATATAGAGTTTTTGTAAAATTTAAATTGCTTGATTCATTTTATACGAAATAAATTTTAAGTTAGTATCACAGCCGATACGAATGTGATGCTAACAAGGTGGGCCACGTGTCCAGGCTGATCGCTTTACAATGAATCATCATTTAAAATCTGTGTAGGCATACTTTATTACCGACCATAAAGTGTTGGGACTGAAAAAGAAGCGTGATATATTGCACCCATAAGCCCAATAAATTTCATTTATGCGGTGTAAATCACAGAAATTATTTTTAATAAAGCTGCTTTAAATACATTCCGGATAATTTATTCATTTTTTACGATTAAAATATTATCACGGCTACAATGTGTAATAGAGATGATATATGAACATATATAGTTTGTATTCATTTACTTGGCGAAAGAAAATGTTCTCTCGAATATACTCAAACTGAGACAACATTATCATGTTTGTATTCTGTAGCAAAAACAAAAACTCTTAATTAATCATTTAAAAATGTTAAATACATAAAACAAAAAAAAAATATGTATTCCAAAAACAACAGTTAATTACCCCTTTTAACATTTTGAGTAGTATGGAGTATGTGCAACGTCTGTGTAACTTGTCTCCTTGTTTTTAAAGCCATTCTATCATCGGACTACAGCATTTAAAATTCCCTTATGCTCTTTCGATAATAATTATGTTTTGTAAAGAAACGAAAGATTATTTATATTGCTGTTCACGGAAACACATAAATTAGTCTTATGTGTTCAAATTTATTCTCAAGTGCTTCCTTTGATTCCGAAATGGCAGTGGCCACATGTAGTAATGTTATATACATTTTTACCAGATTGGAATAATTTTTCAGTTTATTCTGTTCTTTTTTTGGAAATAAAAGAGTATTGTTTACAAATTGGCATATCCATTTTGACTGATTTGATATTAGTTGTGAAAGATTTTAGCGTTTAAAACGCGCGTGCATAAAAATTAGCTAACTAATGAAAGGGTTAACTAATAAGTGAAAGTTGAATCTTATTTCAAACCAATTTGAAATGTTTAGATTTCTAAAGGCATTGCTATTTACAGTTTAGTTTCCTCCCTTCATTACGAGCTATATGCCCATGAACGATTTGAAAGCCTTCGTTGATTCAGTGTCAGTGTGTACATACTTGTAAATTGTTAAAATGCACGTAGATTGATTATATCAAAGTTAAAACACGTAGAAACTTATGATCTATATAAAACTTTACAACTCTGAATAAATTTATAAGATATTTAAACTATCATTATTATTAACAAAAGTTCACGTACACATATTCTACACACATGTAATTTTGTTTGTAGTATCATCATCAGTAATTGCCCACACGAATAAACTTTTGTATATATTATAAAAAATACACATTTTTACAATACTTTATCGATTTAATTGTATTACAATTTGAAAGTTTACTTTATTTTGTCTGTAGTTATGTCAGTAAGGAGACTATTTTAACAATTGAAAAGATCAAGATTGTATTTACTTGCATAATACAATATAATTTAGATATTTATTGTAGAACTTCTGTATACTCTATTTATAACATTATTGTGATACATAACATTGGTTATTGAGCAGCGGAATTTGAAAGATTTAAGCTTTAAGCTCAAACACTAGAATTCTACGATTTAAAAGCTTCTAATCTTATGTGCAATTTTTGCTTACAGCGTATTAAATTTAATTTTAAATAATTGTGATGAACTGTCTGTTGTTTGCTTAATTTATATTTTAATCTGGCTCCACTGAAATTATTTACTGTAAATTACTAAAAATTAATTTTATACGAAATGTTAATCTCGATGTTTTATTGTTTCACAGCGGGACGCTCTCAATCTGGAGCCGAGCAACGTGGCACAGTGCGTTTCCAAAGGAAAGTCAGAGGTGAGTCCATAACAAACTGAGATTTATATCGGTACAGGCTTTCAGGATTTGCAAAGTAAGTCTGCCTTTATGCGCGCGGGAACTATTGTGAGAAAATTCGACGCGTCTTTTTTGTTTCTGTTTTATTTACAACATGTTCAACTGAAAAGGGTTTTTCTATTTCATTTTATTTTTTGTTCATGAAAAAATATTGCCCCGTGAATTTTATAGTGCGAAATTTCTTGATTTATTATCTGTGTGGCTGGTAATTTGGATAGATTTTCTAGTCTATAGGTTCGATAAAGCAATAATAAAATTCATTATGCTATCTTTGTTTTGTAAACGCACAAACGGCTTAAACTACATCTCTATGAGAAATGAAAATAGTTTACTAAAATATATCTATTTTATTTATTATCACAATATTTTTTAAATACTTTTTCATTATATTGATTATCTTATAGGCTAGACTTGCGGAGTCCGTCTACACTCAGTATTAAATGTTAAAAAAAAAAACATTTTACCACCAAAATCTCAAATACTACAATAGAAAATCCTCTTACGTCGATAATTAATTAAAAACAATATATTCAATTAATTTACTGAAAAAAAATAACAATATACAGTTTAAAATACTGTTATTTTGAAGTCACACCAAATGCCGCATGCTCAGTGCATGCATTCTGGCGGTGCTGCTCTACAGTTGTGAAACGTGCCACCCAACAAATACCCAAAACAACCGTATATTAAGCTTTGAGAACCGATGCCTGCGGCAAATTCTGGGGATACGGTGGTACTAATTCGTTTGAAATGAGAAGATAAGAGAACGCACTATGCAGTCACTTATCACTAACAAAGCAAAGTTGCGACGTTGGATCTGGTTCGACCACATATCGCAGATATCTTAATAAATCCTGAATCTGACCTGCCTATTCTTCAAGCTGACCGATTGTCGACGTTCCGAAAAGCCGTTAAATACTATCTAGAGAATGTATTAGGCGGTGTCACGGGATGCATGTATGACCTGGGAGGACGCAAAGATATTGGCAGGCGACAGGGATTCTTGAAGGTGACACGTGGTGTCTATATGCTCCACTTAACGAGCGGATATGGAAAAAAAGAAGATATTTGGACGCTCACTATCCACCTTCTGACAGAAAGTGTTAAAAAATAAAACAATTTTCTTTGGTCTTACCCTTTCTCAACACGTGCCTCCGTCATCTTATTCAGCTTCTCATCAATCTAATTTCAGCCTTCTACTAACTCTTTCAAGTCTTACCTGAAAATTGTCTATCAATCATCATTCACGCTCTAGGCCAACATTTCAGTCTTACAGCGTTCTTAACTTCTGACATACGGAATGTCATTATTTATGCGACGTGCGTGATTCTCTCAGTCTATGTACATGACTTACATGACCTAGCCATCTGATACTTTTACGATATTACGTCTTCTATAATTTATCACTGGCACAACTATGTTTTCTCTATATTTCAACCAAACGTCATTGAAAATTATAAAAACTAATAGGATTTTATCTCTCTAAAATAATAACATTACTCACATAAACAATTTATTCTATGACCAGAAAATTTACTTATTTACTATTTTTTATACCATATTCGCTCCCAAAGTGGAACATGTCAATGACTTAAAGCGCAATTTTTATTTACTATTTTTATACTATATTCGCTCCCAAAGTGGAACATATCCATGGCAATTTCGTTAAGTATAGGTATGGCTAAAATGGGTTAATAATACCATCATGTTGTACCATTCTATATGCATGTCCCGTATTAACATGACATTTGAAAGTCATTAAAATATATCTAAACAAACATCCCATGAAAATTTGTCAACTTCATTCGGATTTTTGACCTACACTCCAAAATATATACCAGTTTGTATTTAGATTTATCACAGTATGTCCATTCGTAAGCACATCTGCGAAAAAATATAACGTATCTTTTAATGCCAAAATAATCGCAAAAAGACATGTCTTGACTGATTATTAGTGATTACTTTTCACAGGAATTGTATGTCAGACAATTGCTCAAACCAATGGGCATTCAGACATGAATTTTCGGAATTTAAAACATCTGATGGACGTGGCTACCAGGTAGTCGTATGCTAAGTCTATTTCAACGATTATTAAAAAAATGTACGTCTTATATCATTTCTATGAGTATACTCGTATGTTAATTTCTTGTTTTTTATATTTTCGTATTTATACCCGCTTGTACATAATCTAAAAATTTATCAGTCATTCTTACGTGATTCATGAAACAAAAACAATATTAAAATAAATTATATTGACTTCCAGTGTTAAACAAAAATAGTTTTCATTCTCTATTGTATAAACTGAATGTATATTATACTTAATTCTACTGTACTAGTAATATGTATAATTTAAATCATACAAAATCGTCTTGCCATTGTCCTAGTTATAACAAGAGCATGAAATTACTTAATTGTTTACGGATCAATCTCATGAGTTTCACGCGTAACTATTTATAAACATAAATCCGCCAGCTCATATAAATACGGAGTTAACCCTTCCGGCATGTAACCTGTCGACGAAAAGCAAAACAAAAAGAAAATAATAAGGCTGGCAGAACGGGTTGTAAAACCGATCGGTCGTTTAGAGAACAATTTATGGGGCAGTTATTGTTGTTACAAAATGGTTTATTACGCCATATTGACGATGCCCGGGCTGCAGGCCTGTGGAAAGGGGGGCCAACGGATGGAAAATGTTTAGAAGCACAGCTTTTCTGTATATAACGTAGATTTATGTAATTAATCTGCTTTTAGCGTATATACAAGGTATAATGGAACACCTTAACATTATTAATCATACGTTAATGACTTTGTATAAAGCTAAGCCTTTATTTATTTACTTATGATTTTTGTCAAAAATATTTAATTTTGCGCAATTTTAATTCATTTTTAACATTTGGTTTATCGTTTTAAAGTATGATACCAATTAATTAATAGCTATTTCAATCATTATCCAGACTCATCTAGAAAGTCTTAATAATGGCGCATTCAAATAAAATATAATGGCTGTTAGTAATCTACCAAATACCTAGAACTCAATTTTTATATAATTATGTTACTGATTTATTTGGTAACCAGACAACTGCACGCACGACAGCTGCGCACATGAAAAGTGTTCACATGACATCTGCGCACATATTGAAGTGCTCACACTAACACAAATTAATAATAATACATTTTATCCTTAATATACGTAATTATACTATAGGTAGATTTTTATTTCAATAATACATAGTATGTGATTTGCGTGTTCAAATCCCTAGTTATCAAGGGTTTAAAAAAACATGCAAATCTGTATGACAGATGAGTTTAGTAAATCAGTGTTTCCCAACCGTTGTGTGCCACATCCCATTTAAGCCTTTCTAAAATTCTTATACCCCCTATGTGACATATACTGAAAGTCGCAATACGGTTCCTCTGGACCTTTAATAATAAAATCGCCTCACTGTAGGGTATGGGCACTACGTTGAAAAATACCATAAGTAGTAAATTCTCATCATTATTCGTCTTTACAGTACCGAAATCGAATTAATTGTTGCCTATCGCGTTTGTCATTATACATATAAAACCGGCGCTACGACAAATACGACAGTGGCAGAGCAATGGCGACAGAGTGACGGCAGCAGAGCGTGGGCAACAAAGAATCAAATAGATATAAATAAGTGAGTGAGTAAGTAAGTTGTTGCGCTGCCGAACGTGCTCACTTATATTTATAGCTATTTTGCATCTCTCTTGCCGACGCTCTGTTACCGTCACACCTATCGTATCGCCAGTATAAAGCGAACATGATAAAAGAAATTCTAGATAAGATGTACATTTTTTTCTGAATACATTTTATTAGATTTTCAATACATTGCTTTCTTCCAAAGTCTTAACCTTACACTTTGAATTTTTATAGCACGTTACTAACAAATAGAATTGTATTCAATAATAAGGAACTTAACAGTTTACTAAACATTTTCAGCCTTACTTTTCATGACTGACTGAATCCTTTTGTATTTTTCAGCACTTCGACTGCCGCAATCACATCAGAGTAATTCAACCCATGTCAGATGGCACAAGACTTTACCTATGCGGAACCAACGCCCACAGCCCGAAGGATTGGGTCGTTTATGTAAGTTGATATTTTTAATAATTTAATAACATGACACGTCTAGACTAAGCATATTAAAACGTGAACATTTTGACACGTCGAGACTTAGTTTATTAACCTCCAACGTACAAATACCCAAAACGTAGTATACTATAAGAGCTTTTAAAAATCATCATACACAAATTATAACTTAGGAGTACATTTATATTTTACGTATGTGAACCACATCGAATTCAACAGATTATTAATTCACATAAAACATAATAAAGAAAATCATATGTGTGACAGAATCAAGTATTTTTCGTCGACCTCTTTGCTCTGAATATTTGACACTAAACTAAAGTTGTCAATAAAGATAATGTAAAGTATGTCGAACATTATGAATTTTTATGATGGTGGCATTTTCAAATTGGAACTATTAATTGGTTAAAACTATTGATTTATATTTAACGGTTTTTATTGTTATCTTAATAATGCACAGTTTAAAGTGACATCAATTACAAACTTGATTAATAAAAATTGTCTAAAATTACATTATTTTCAACACATTTTTCTTTAAAACAAATCATACATATGGTGCACTCCGTTACCATAAACTATTCACATATATCATTATGAGATACATTAAACTAAATGTGGATTGAATTTGCTGTATCGTAAGTTATATATTTTTGAAATCGTGTTAAAGAACCTGTCAAAAAAGCTCACATTCAGTTTTTACTATCAAGCTTTTCTAAAAACAATCAAATATAATAATTATTTACCAAAACTATTGGCATGCATCAATTCTCTACGAAATGAAGACCTTCCTTTTCAACCGCGATCATTACTCGACTTCGTGCATTCGCAAAACGAAACCATCTTCGATTCACCGTCCTCTACGATGTCGCGTACTTTTCAGATATTGAAAATAAAAAACTTACATGGGGTAGATTTCGCGTTATTTTTTTTCACGTATCTCGTAGTTTATGTGAATATCTTGGATATATATTTTTTGAATAGCTTATTCTGCTTTGGGCTGCACCCTACTTAAATTTAAGCGGTTATCCAAATATTTGTTTCCGCTATTTATTTTAATGGTGTGTGCACTTTGAAAATTCACATTCTCTTTGAAATTCAGTTTTATAATCATTTACTAAGATAAAAAAAGCTTAAATTCTCCCAAGAGACATACTACATCAAAGATTTAATGTTATATATATTTGAATACTTACATTTACATTAAGCATTAGTCTCATATTTATCCTGCAAATACTATGACTAATTTATCTTATTTGTTGGTAAAGTTATGCAGCATAATTTTTTATATCGTGTTTTTCACGTGTAATATTCTAAAAAATACTAAACATTCGTTATTATTAAATAGGTAATTTTTGAAAAGTTAATATATTTCGTATGCCGATTATTTTTGTTAAATACACATTAATATATAGCGGTAGCTCTCCCCGGTAGCGCAGTTGGTAGCGTGCGCACCTAACGATCCGGGGAATGCGGGTTCGAATCCCCATCTGTATCGGTTTTTTTTAAAAATCCAAAAATGTAGGACTGGTTGCCTATTAGGTTGAGTAATTGTC
>JAGVSQ010012995.1:0-11328 GCA_022683975.1 Rhyacophila evoluta
TCACCATTGCCCTCCGCATTGGCATGACTACTTGCAGGATAGTCCTGCATTTAGGGATGAAAAACAGCTGATGTTCCCGATGTCTTAGGTAGTTATCAGGGGCACACAGACCAATATTAGCCAGACCGGCAGAGTTATCAATAAGACCATGCATAAGTCGAAAAAAATGCGTCTCCAAATACATATTCCTCCTCAGTTTTAAGCTACAGTAAAAAAGCATGCCCAAAATGAAGGCAGTTGGATAAAGCCATGGATAGTATCCATACACCACTATCGACCACTCTCTATGACTGTGAAATATGAACTGACAAATGTTAGCCAAATCAAAATGTGTTGTTTATATATTTTTTCGTCTGATTCTATTTGAACCAACAATTTTGAATTATAAAACTGCTTGAAAATATATCTTCTTTATCTCCGTCTGTTCGTGATATTCATTATTTTTCTATCTGTTATCTCTTCACCTTTGCAATCATCTAACAGAATACGAGTCATTAATTAATATAAAAAATACAAATCCCTTTGTACTCTCTGACCAATATCTTCCTATTTAAAAAAATATAAGTGGCTTTAAAAAAAACCTTCAGACACCCAAGAACATGTGGTATTTTTTGTGTATAATAAACACACGGT
Source organism: Rhyacophila evoluta (assembly GCA_022683975.1). Lineage (NCBI taxonomy): Eukaryota > Metazoa > Arthropoda > Insecta > Trichoptera > Rhyacophilidae > Rhyacophila > Rhyacophila evoluta. The sequence continues at coordinate 634 of JAGVSQ010012995.1, forward strand.
GACCCACAAAATGGTATTATAAATAAAACAACATACGGCACCCTGGTTTTTTGATAGACTCTGTAATAATATAAAAAAAGTTGTCTATGACCATTATGTAAAAGGACCGTGTTATTGTTGTAAAAAATACTTTTTTGTGTTGCATTGTAATGACAAAAAATGGTTTGATATTAAAATAAATTTAATTTTAAACGAGCTGTGTCTGAGTAAATAGCTTGACATTGTGAATGATACGATAGATATGAGGGTCAAAATATTATTTTTAAAATGCTCTTACATATTATTATATTCATACATATGTATTTTGATATGCATTTAATGTGTATTATATTTTTATATTCAGCTTAAGGAGGCTACACAAGAATTTGGATTCACAATCATATTTTTTTATACACCATGTTTGCTCCCAACGTGGAGCATATGGATCTATATAATGTGAAGATATCCACTCCGAAAGAGGAGGATATAGATCTCTGCAATATGAAGACGTTTTGACTGATTATTTTTCACGCGAATTGTTTTTCAGACAATTACTCAACCGTCATTTTTCAGATTTTTTTAAATCTGACAGATGGGCAATCGAGCCCGCATTCCCCGGATTGCTAAGCGTGCACGCTACCAACTACGCTACCGCGGAGATCGCATTATTATTGCTTAATATTAACATGCTCGATTTGACCAACAAAATGCACTGTAGGTTTTGAAAGTCAATAGTTTATATTACAAAAATAAATTAAAATAGTGGTACGTAAAATTTCATTATTTAAAAAATGTCGGTAATAAAATATTAAATAATATGAAAATAATAGTGTACTAATTCAATCGATAATTAATAATGGTAATTAATGTTAGAGAGACTCATGTCTGAAATGAATTCAAAGTCTTTTTTCTTACTTCATCACTCTCCGTGTGAGTTTCATAAAACGGAAACAATGAAATAACAGTGGTATAGCATTGTAAATTCTTTAAAATATGGTAGCGTATTTTTATGATCGTTCATGCATACTTGCGCAAGCTTGAATCAGCGTGTGCAGCCCCCTTAAGATTGTCAACTTATTAATTATAAAAATTAGAGAAGAAACGTTTTTTGTAAGTTGTTGAAATTAATTATTTTAATATAAACATCAGAAGTTGTATGTATTTATATTAGTGATGTGTTTGCATACTCTTTTTCAAGTAGACGAGAGCACTTCCTTCCGAGTTGACGATTTCTCATTTTTTAACTCTCGCGTTATCTATAAATTTCTAACAAATTACTTCTCTAAATAAAAATTTTAAGCAATTTCGGTGCCCTATTTAAACAAACTTGGGATTAAAGGTATTTGAAGATCAATTATCTAAACTTATTTTTAATGTCATGTAATTTAGGTGGTGTTTTTAAATATTGCATTTTAATATCTCAGATTAGGCAGAGTTCCGATGCACCAAATAAAATTGGCCCATATGGCGTATCTGTTGCCGGATGATGTTGTAAACATTAAATTGAGCACAGAAAAAAATAGTTTTTTTCGTAGATTTTTCACAAAAAATATATTATTGTCTTGAAATAAATTGGACCCACAAAATGATTCAGCTGAATCAAATTTTACCATTACCATAGTTCATTTGTCTTCTCTTGGTGACTTACATTTCAGGCAACTATCACAATTTCACAGTATAATTCCTTTAACTTGACGAGTTGTTTGATAATAGGAACAGTTGATTTAACTATACAACTTCATATTTACAAGTCCATCAATATCTAACTTAGACAATAGATTTAATGGTGTTGTTGATTACAACTAACCTAATTCTTCTAACACTTCTTTCTTTATATACATTCTGATCTAGTTGCTGCCCATTTCTTTTCCTGCATTATATGATTGGGAGTATATCGTATTTCTTCATTTTACTGGACAACTTATATATAGCGGTAGGGTAGTTGGTAGCGTGCGTGCTTAGCAATCTGGGGAATGCGGATTCGATTCCCCGACTGTCGGGGTCTTAAATAATCTAAAAATGTAGGACTAGATGCCCATTGGATTGAGCAATCGTCTGACAAACCTTGAAAAATAATGTGTCAAGACGACTTGACATTACGGAGATCCAGTGTGGATTTCCTCATGCTGTGTAGATCCATATGCTCCACTTTGGGACCGAAGATGGTATAAAAAAAGAAAATTATGTTGTTTGTAGATTTGTTGATGTGCATGTAAATCGGTCTCATGCTATCACTCGGGGGGCCTATTACCAAGTACACATCCTTCGATGCCAGAGGCAGCGTTTTTGAATTCTAAAGCTGCGAATTTCTAAAATTCAGAGATTCAGGACTCAATAATTATCGTGTTGAGCGATTGGCTGACAACTGATTATTTTTCAAAAATCATTATACGTCTTTACAATGCATAGTACCGTGTACTCCACATTCGGGTATGCATATAAGGCCGTGCAATCCTAATTTTCAGGTTCTGCACTGTACAAGGGCACCTGAATATAGTGGGTGCCTTTTTATAAGAAAAATTAAATTACTCGACGGTATTTCTATATAAAAGACTTTGAAAGGGATTAGAACCTTATACACGTATAAGTTATAAATCAGTAAAAATATTGAATGTAATGTACAGTTGTTAAAAAAAACCTTTTTTCACAATGGTACTACATTGTAGAAGCATACATTATGTGGTCATAATTCTTTTATTGGTGGTCCGAATATTTTTGGCCTGTTGTAAATTTACAAAACGACATACTATTTTGAGGAAGAAGGCGAACTAATCGATTTGCCAAAAATTAACATAAATATATGACAATGCTACATCGCCATTAAAATCATTTCTTTATTGTGCCTGTCACACGAGGAAAAATTTCGACATAAAACGTAGAAGTTGTTACTTTCTAAGCAAACAATGGTACAAATATTAATTTAATTCGCTTGTTCCCCGCCGAGTAGCACGTGTCGCCGGTGAGATTTGAATAAAAAAAACCTTTTTGTTCCTTTTTCAAATAAATAAACAATAATAGGCATGGACAAGTTCCCGATAAATAACCATAAACTAGGTATCTTATTTGCGGAGTGATTTGTATTTTTTTAAGGAGCTATTTAATGACAGGGGAACCGTTTTATGGACTTCCTTATTATGATTTTATTAAAACATGGAAATTTATTGCCGTTTTTGCACAGTTTATTAAAAAAGGAAATAGTTATTTTTTTACCGCATCATTTTATTGATTTTATTCGTTTTTGATGATTTATTTTTATTAGTAACGGAGGAAAACATGTTAATATTGAAAGCATCATTACGTTATATTGTATCTCGTATTAATAATTATATACTTTAACGGACGGACTTGTATACACTTACATTTATCAAAAATTCAATTTCACCGTTTTCTTCCTAATCCGCTGGTTCCTAAGGTGGAGCATGTGGACACAACATGCCGCCTCCAAGAATCTCTGTTGCCCGTCAGTATTTTTGCCATGTCCCAGTCTTGCATCCATACTTGCATCCCGTAACTTCACCAAATTAATTCTATATATAGTATTTAGCGGCCTTTTTGAAAAAGTGCCGACCATCCACACACCCCGTCCTTACGCCTAGTCTTAATCAGGCGTATCCCGGAGCTCTGATATCGAGAAGCGATCTACTTCATTCGACGGGAATGTCCCGGGGGTAAATATAAATTATCTTTATAAGACTTAAGTTGCCACGCACTTAAGTGTGCTGAAGTTAAAAAATATATAATGATAAAAAAGAAGCTAATTGAAAAAAAATGGAGGCTAATTCATCAAGCAATTTATGCGAAGAAATCATCGTGCTCGCCGTATGACGCCGCAAGCTTTTTGAAAGCAATAAAATTCGCCCTTGTGGCAACCATGTCGGATGGCCCGATGGGTCCAACAGCGGGTCGGGCCGACTTGAGTAATTTTTCCCGCTCCGTACGCATTCCTTGACATTCCGACAGAATGTGATTAGCATCCTGTTCTGGACAGCCGCAAGGACATGTTTGTATTTAGCGGCCTTTCGGGACGTCAAAGACCAGTCGGCTTGAAGAATAGGCAGATCAGGTTAAGTAAGGTTAAGGTAGGGACTCCCTTGAGGCATCCGCAATATGTGGCTACGCCAGGTCGAGCATCGCAGCTTTATTTTGGCCATCAGACATTATTGAAACGTGCATATAACTAAAACAGGTAACTCACAATGTGGCCTTAATACCATTTTCAGTAGCCATATAATACAGTGTAAAGGGAAACTGTAGTTAAAGTTATTTTAATGAAAATTGTTGCAATTATTTAGTAAACCTATTTGCCAGTTAGTTGATAATATCTCGACCAATAAAACCGAAATTCATGCTCTCTTAATTGTATAAAATAAGCTGTGTTATAAAGTTAATCAATCCCACTTCAATTTATCAGCCATCCGTTGAATATTAGAAGGATTTGGATATATTTATTTGGATCACATGCCAGGAACGCGCTTTACCGGATGGAATTAATTAAATATTAAATATTCAGAGCTACTTTCTAAATTAAAATCTGTCTAATATAATATCTTCGGGCGATTTAATTTCGTAATAATTCGTATAATTTGATAGGTCGCTAGTTACCATGAGATATCAAAACATGTTACCCTCATTTTTTCAACCGTAATAAATTGCGAAGCTTTCAGTTATCTCGATGTTTAAATACCGAAATGATGCAATTATATCTGCCAAATAAATCGAAATATCGAACCTGCTCCTTGGCAAAATATAAACACGCCGGTAAATCAAATATCTTCGCACAAAATATTAATAATATGTAATCTGTTTTCACAATCGAACTGACAGGCCGTGAATGGAATGCAGCCGATAGCCTTTCAATTAATATTTAAAAACCTACCGATAGGAAATCCGGCATTCTTAGGCGGCATTCCAAATTCAAACGATCCCGATCTGTAATCGCCATCTTGTTTCTCGTTAAATTGACGTTCTTTTTTCAAATCAGATACCCGAGTGAATCATAAAAGCGCGGGACTCTAATTATGTTTTATTTACGCCGCCGCAGTTCGAATTTCGTTTTTTTGTTTGTCGCCATTTTTTTGTATTAACCCGCACGACCTTCGGCAAGGACGCCATCTTGTAAGTTTGTGGTACTATAATGATTTTATTAACTACCTCGTTACTGTAAATGACATCTTTATTGTATAATAATGAACTTCGTTCGACGTTAAACGATAATATCCGTAGATAATGTTATTTTGATCGAATATATTGCTAATTAATAATTCGACATTGTTGCATGCGTATGTTATGCCCTCATACCTTCACAGGTCATCGTGGATATGAACGCATTTAATTTTTATTGTATTAAATTTACGCTCGATTTACTGGGGTCAGGGTAACACAGCGGCCGATTAACCGTGATGATAAGTAGGAAAACTATGCTGACCACAATCATGGTTTAAAAGCATTCATCATCAAATCGACTCAAATTATCTTGAATTTGTACTTCAACGTGGATATTTATTGGAAAGACAGGTTTTATCTATTGTCATCTTGTTTACCATGTCTGCTCCGAAAATGGAACACATGTACCATACACAGTGTGAATATACCCGCTTCAAAAGTGCTAGGATCTCCGCAATATGAATACATCAAATTATTTCAGCAATATCTTGGGTCGTTTGTGCCGACGACACTCGTCACTCAATGTTAACGCTATGCGCACCACCGACGAGTTAATTCGTCGAACTGTCCCGTCACGCCACAGGCGAATTAGCTCACCAATTCTTTTCATCGCTATATGAGCCCAACAGAAATTTATTTTGACTTTCATTTTATACAATTGTATTCTACATATAATGACAAGTTGGTAAATTTTTACCGCTTCTCAAATATCGATATATTAACCGAAATCAGCAATTTTAATAAGCGTTGAGTTTGACGCTTATTACATGTCATTCAAGGTCATCATGTCACCTTTCAGACGACGATTGTCGGGACTTACCAGTGAATTACTGTAGTATTCTGTAGATTCATTCGACGGGGTGATTTTTTTTTTATTCGCGTATTTTTATGATTCCATGCATTGATAAATTGACGGGTATAATAATTTAAAATCATATACGTCTTGTTATAAATGATATTCTTTATTTATTTTTGACTGATAAATAACGTATATCAACTAAATGATGTGTAGTATGTAGAAGTAAAAAAATACGACGAGAATCGAGGTACATATGCAAACATTTTAATGTGGCATTGTGTGTGGAACCTTGTTTTGAAATGTACCATTGTTCAAAAAACTCTATCATATAAAAGATTATAAGGGCTACTTTTGGTAAAGTGACTTACATACTGAAGTTGTGACAACCCTAGACGTGTGCATTTTCGAACAGTTTAGTGTGGAAATGCCAGTGGAAACCTCGAGAAACTTAAATCTGGTAAGTTTTTACAAATTTACATGATTCTAAGCGTATTTTAAATTTTGGCTTTCCTCATTTATAAAATAGCTTGCCTACAGGTGTCCACCTTGTAAAATTTAGTTGGTATATAAGAGGTTAAGACTGCTGATAGTTTGATAGATGCCTTACGTTCGCTATGGCACAGTATACAATGGCGTAATAGACGTCGATGTGTGGTATAAGGTGTAAAGTAAAGTATTATATAAATAGCATGCTCAGTTTTATATATTTGCAGTGTTAAATCATTTCGCCAATAACTTGGGTTTGTCGTATGACGTTGATGCTAAACCATCGGTAATTACTGAAGTAATTTTATGTATATTTTGTAATTAGACTTTAATGCACGCGTAAAATATACTTTATATACGTAACTAGTGACCTCGTTGAACTTTATAATTAATTTGTTTTTGCACGGTGTGTGACATCGTCAATCTTTTCATTCACAGAAATCGGAAACCTTTTTTTTTTTACTTTTACTGCCGTGGGATAAATAGTGAGTGGACAGTACGTGCTGATTCATAATTCAGTAATTTCTTATTTTAGGCCATTCAAATCCATGGTTCAGTGCACAAGTGTACCAAGTGCAAATTTCCTTATTGAGAGAAACTTTTTGAAGTTACTTCTACTTCTATACCATGTTCGATCCAAAAGTTGAGCATATGGATCTACACAGACTGAAGATATCCACTTGGAAAGTGGAGTACATGGATCTCCGCAATGTGAAGACGTTTTGGTAGATTATTTTTTGACGAGAATTGTTTGTCAGGCAATTACTTAAACCAATGGGTATCCAGTCCTGCATTTTCGGATATTTGAAATCCGACATATCGAGATTATTAGCCGATTAATTGAACCACGCGTTATCCAATCCTGGCTGCTTAGACTTTTGGATTTTTAAAATCCAGCAGATGGGGAATCAAACCCGCATTACTCGAATTGCTAGCCGCGTACGCTACCAACTACGCTACCGGGGAGAAGTTTTTAGTTAGTAAATATTCAACATGTCACATAAGCGACAAACAATTCTCTTAAAAAAACAAACTGTCAAGACGTCTTCACATTTAAAATTAACTTCAAATTATTGTAAATATTGATGATTGTATATTTTCTTCGCCTTTTTACATATTCGCTCTCAAAGCGGAGCATATAGGCACCACGTGCGGCCTCTAAGAATTCCTATCGCACACCAATTTTCTAGCGCATTCCCATGTCATACTTGCAACCCGTAGCTTCGCCAAATATATTCTATAAAAGTATTAAGCAGCCTTTTTTTGCTGCGTGGTATACGAGATATTAATTTTTCACAAGCGATATAATACTAGCTGCATAATCAAATGCAGAAGATGTCTACTTGCTTTAAAGTGACTCGATTATAGAAAGGATAAAGGACGTAAACCTCAATTTAAAAAAATAGTTTTCTTAGATAATCGCAACGTATATAACTTAATATAGCTGTAAATGCCGCATTAGTATTTAAATTTTGCTTTTAAGTTTGGAAAAAAAATGACTTGTGAAATTTGCGACCAGGTTTTCTTAAATAACTTATTTAACTAATTCATATTGAGTAAACAAATACCAGCTTTCGTCTTCTTACGCGTCAAAGTTGTGCCTATGTAATGTTTTGGCTTATCTTCAAAAGCCTTAAACACCCGTTTTTCTGTGCCTTCTATAAAATTCGTCATATGTGTGTTACGTCCTGTTTCCTTTCCACTGTCGATGTGGTTATATTACGAGAGCAATTCGGACAAATGTACGTACTTAAATGAAATGAGAATTCATAACTGATTATCAAATATAAATTACCGTGTATTGATGGAATGAACCGAGCAAAAAGCCAAATGCATCCAGGTTTTATAGGAATGGATGTTTTAGTCTCAATGGTGACGATTATAGATAAGAAAAATTCATCTGATAGTGTGCTGCGTGATGATACTAGGTGTGATGTGGCGCATTTCTTAAATATGAGAAATGTGTTTAGTGTGCCGCGAAATTTTGAAAAAAATATCTAGTGCGCCGTGAAAGAAAAAAGGTTACGGAGCACTGTCGTATAGTCACTGTACTCCTTAAAAGCCCAACGTTTGCGATTCCTGCTCTGTAATATATTACAGATACGGCAGTAGATACTACGTAATATAATCGATAGGTACTTAAAATAGAAGATCATAATTAAAGAAATTTATTATATGGTAGTGATAATTTAGTTTACTAAGTAAATTGTTTTATATTTATAATATTTATATTTTTATATATGCATCATAAGGAAGAAAAATACGGAGACGTATAAGTTCAAACAAAAAATACAAAAGATAATAAATAAGTAAGTTAATTAAATAAATCAGATTTATTTTTATGGGCTTAGACCTTAGTTTCTGCGGGAGCCCAGAACCTAGAGGTTAAATTGCTTGTTAGATCACATCCGGAGAATTATTCCGAAAGTCCGAAAATGCGAGACGGATTCACATTGGGCTTAGTGATTGTCTGACAACCGATTCGCGTGAAAAATAATCTGTTAACAAATATTTTAAAACTGCAATGATCCATACACTCCACTTTCGGAGCGAACATGGTAATAAAAGTCCTTACAATGATTTGAAATAAAGGTTGGTTCAAAGAAAAATTAGTGATAAAATCCCCGAGACCTGCTTAAGACTATTTTGACTGATGTTTTTTCACAAGGATTGGTAGTAGTCAATCGCTAGAATCAGGGGGGGTCAAACATTTTGGCTGTCGGGTCATAACAAAAACTTGCCTGTATTTTAAGTGCTTTTTAATATAGGAAGGTTATTTTATAAAATTTTTACAGCAATATTTTTAAACTAAAAGTTTTATTTATTGTGCAAAAAGAATTTTTAAAAAATCAATATTATTACTGTAGATTTATCGAAATTTATATTTCTCATACAATATAAAATAACAAGATGAATAAAATAAATATTAAAAATAAAACAAGATGTTTTTCAATCAAAAATAGATATTAATCTTTTTATGAAAACGTACAGTTCCAAGTAAAATAAAAATACAATTGAAAGAATAATATCTACATATATAAAAATATATAAATTCGAATTTTTTATGGAACCAAAAAGTGGCCAGAATGGCAGGACACGATCACAAAACCAATTTAATTATTCATATTTACATTTTTATTTTAATTTAAATAATTTCTAAAATACTTTAAAGGCTTGATTCGGCCCGCGGGCCGCCGTTTGACCAGACCTACGCTCGATCTATTGATCATCCATTACTACAACTCTATTTTATTTAACTAACTATGCAGTTCTGGAATTTGAACTTGTCCGCTCATGAAGTAAGTTTACTTATTAACCCAGCCACCGACTTGATTGCTTAATTATTTTTCGTCTCTGCTCTAAAAGTAGATAATATAGAATTCTACCGAATTATTTAGATAGATTTTTTTACATTTAATATTCATTTTAAATTTAATCAGTCAACTCGCGTCAGATTACTAAGAGTAGGAAAGATTGGTTATTCCCATTAATCGCCCTTGTAAAAATATACTTTTTGGTAAGCTCTTCTAACAAGATACTTCTATGTTATAAAGGAATATTTATTTTTTTAATAAATTGCTCATATAAAACGCGATATAATTGAGTGTTTTGTATGAAAGCAATGTGCACTCAAAGCATCTGCTACCTATTGAAGAGGATGCTGAAAAAAATCTAAATTCAGTCGCTAACAACTGGCGGGACACGTTTCGTACAAAAATAAACTTCACAAGATATTACTTAAGGCTTTTTTTAAGTGTTTATCAAATAAACTAGCATTGTCTATGGCCGATATGTTAGTGAGTGACTTCGAGTGCTTCGGGACTGCAGATTACGGGTTCAAACCTAGCAGTTGTATACATTATTATTATTGTATTTCCTACTGTAGCTTAAAACTGAGGAGGAATATGTATTTGGCGTGGCATTTTTTTCGACTTATGCGTGGTCTTATTTATAACTCTGCCGCTCTTGCTAATGTTAGTCTGTATGCCCCTGATAACTACCTAAGAAATCGAAAATATCAGCTGTTTTGCGGGACTATCCTGCCAGTAGTCATACCAATGCGGGGAGCATTGGTGATGTTTAACGAGATTGCCTCAGATATTGATATCTTACACCTAGGTGAGAGCGAGCTTAGATGGATACTATTATATACATAATTAGAATAGGATCTGTCTAACTTACTTGGTAGACACTCTCTTCTTCCCTCTGCATATAAATATTTTTTTTTATACCATGTTCGCTCCCAACGTGGAGCATATGGATCTACA
>JAGVSQ010012996.1:0-11327 GCA_022683975.1 Rhyacophila evoluta
AGAAGAATTGTGGACAAACGAACGAACGAACATACATATTTTGACTTTTATATTTCTCAATAGTTTCAAACTGTAATGTACTGTAAAAGTGAAACATCATGGCCTGTATTTGCTTGGTTGACTAATTTAAAAGATTTAAAGTCTTTTAACTTTTGCAATAAAGCCTTCGATATATCTTCAGAATGAATGCAGTTAACTTCGTCGTTTTCTTTAATGTTACGCTAAAGCGATGAAGTAAACACACCCTATATTTTCGTTTTATCTCTCTCACACAGCCGCTCGTTAAGTATTGTCTGGCTAGATAGAGATACTGGCGAGCTCATTATCACGATATCATTTTACTTGAGAGTAAACTTTTACAGAATTTTATTCGGTTGAAAACTTTCAACCTTTTAACTGCTTTGTTTGGTTAATACGAGTATACATACTAAACAAAAATAAATTTAAAAAATCACATCAGCTTATAAGTATACGGCTATTAGTTGAAGGGTATATTTTCAAAGTCATTTCACTACGCCGAAACTTGAAGGAGAAGATTTTAATTAAGTAATTTTTGTACAGAAGAACCATATATTACTTGGTATTTTTATATAAGTTAACCATATCGACGGTGGAAACGATAAAGGATGTATCCCACATAGAAAAAATTTTACAGGTGGCACAAAAAATGTTTTTTTAATGATTTTGAGCCAAAGTCAAAACAATGCATATGTACAACTTTGAAGTGTATGAAGAGTTAAACTGGTATTTTTTTTACTCCATATGATATTAATTTAATATAATATTTAAGAAAAAATAATAAAATTTATTATGTGAAACCTTTTTTTCCTGTTCACCAATTTTACAGGCCGTCTTTTTTTTTCAAAGTTAAAAGCTAAATTTAGACTCTAATTTGTCTCATATCATTTCGTTAGAATGTGTGTTGGAAATTTTTATTATTGAATAATAACTATTTTGAAAAATTGAGGGTTCGTATTTTTTCATTTCCACAGTCAATATACAGCGTTATTAAAATTGGTCAGATTGTGTGATGTACTGTAAATTTCCCCGGAGAGGTCAAATCAATCATCAATCTTCCTTCAATTTGTGATTGTTTGGCATCCTGGAAGACGACTTTATCCTATCCAGAAATTTTCTTCGGGATAATCAGATGATACTTAGTAATGATAAAGCACATTTAATCTCTACAGAGTAGTGACAAAGCATATTTAGTATCTAGAGAGCAGTCAGTGACAAGGCATATTTAGTCTCTCTAGTCATATCTAAGTCTCGTCATAATAATTTTAAAAGTGCCATATAGTGATCATATATTTCATATAAAGAATAGATAAAGTCAAATAAAAATGATTTTTAAACCTTATTCGTATGTAAATCCACGTTGCTTGTAACTCATTATATAATAAAACTTTAAATCTTATTCGTTATTTAAAGTTTATTCTACCGTTTCTTTATGTAAAATTCGATACATTTTTTTTTGTTAACACGTGGTGACATAAAAAATAAAGTTAAAATTCGACAGTGGTTATTAAACTAACATGGTCTTAATAATAATTAAATGAGTCTATTTTTAAAGCTTTTATTTAGTTTCACTTATAATCAGCCCCTTTAAAATTAGTTGAAGCGAAAGTACAACATTACACAACCCAATTCTCTTTCATATACATCCTTTAGATACAATATTGAACACTTAAATTATGTAAGTCGTTTTGCGCAGTTTGATTGTCTTCAAGTCTAAATATATAACAGACGTCAATAAGATAGTAGGGTAGATTACCATCCCAAAACTTATCATGTGGAAATAGCGAGCTTTAATTATTAAAAGCTTTTCTAGAACTTCATTGGAAGCTTTACATTATTTAAGGTATATGAACTATCGGAACAATCATTTATACATTATATTTATGTAGTACAGTAAACAAATTGTATCTATGGAAGCATAAATGCGCGCCAATGAAATATTAAAATGTTAAAGTAATGTAGCAACATATCGTATAAATAAAAATATAGTATACATGCCCATATTTGTTACTAAAAAGCTTTTCTTCATCCTGCAAGTATTTAAAAATATTTTAAATCATGTCCATGTTCGCAAAGGGAAGCATATGAACTTTATAAATCTACAATAGTTCTTATAACAAAAGAAATACTTATTGTGTTGATGTTTATTAAAATAATTTACTTTCAGCATTTGACGAGGAAAACTTTATTAGAAAAATAGTTCTATTGATATGGTATGAATTGCATTTAAATTCAGAATGAATTTACAAAATAATATCAACTGACAATTTTTTAAATTCTAAATTATTTAAAATTGGTAAACTTCCATATGTGAGATCACCGTTAGCGACCCGGGTTTCGCCTTTTGGCATCTTCAGGTGGATCATCGTGGATCATTGTTAAACTTTGGATCTGTTAACGTTTTTTAAAAATATTTTTGATATTTAAAATAAGCACACATCTGTTGAAAGCATTAATGAATATAATTACTTAAAAACTATCTTTTATGCTTCGTTGTAAACTTTCACGCAACGTGGTATCAAACCCCAATAAAATGTGACATTTTTGTGGACTTAAGCAAATTCCCCAGTTTAATAGTAAGATGGAAATTTAAAATTATTTTTCCAACACTTATAAGATCCAATATCTTTTACTAGACTTCAGAAAAAAGGAAGCTCATTATTTTTTGTCTCTTATACTGTTCTAAATGCATTAATATCTGTATTGGAATAATGTCACGTATACGGAAAGAAAATATCACAGATATAAAGCCTCCATTGTTAGTATATAAATGTAAAGCCTAATGGGAAATACGTTCTACGTGACAAATCTCAAATATCGCTTCTTCAGAAATAAAACCTTTTTAATATAATATAAGCAATTATAATGACACATATTCTGTAAACTTATATTTTACAAGTAACTGTTTTATTTTTTTCGATATTGTATCGAATACTTAAATTTTGTGAGTTGTTTTTCAAGATTCTTATCTTTTTTTGGACTCAATGTTAGATATATAAATAAATAATTACACTCTATCGAAGATTCATTGTTAGGAATTGAGATTTTGAGAATACATTATCGTAACTCTTTCAGCACGCGAGGTTTTATTCTATGAGACCACCGCGAGCGAGAAATAGGCAGTAAATGAAAAAAAAACGTTTGATTAATATTCACTACACAAAATATATAAGAGTTTAACGATATTCTGTTATATTAAATGAAGATTTTTTTACCTTGTTATAGCCGTTTTAGTTGTGACACCGCTTTTTAAGTCGCCAATTATATACATAGCTACATTTTTAAAAATTATGATCCCTGTTACCAGAACACGCGTATTTATCAAGTCGGGTACCTAGGCAACTAAATATTTTTGTAAAATTTACTGTTTTATGAATTTGTCTTCTGTATTACTTCTATGGCTTTTAATACTCTATACATGCCAGTAGAAATAGATGAACCCAGCTAAGAATGAATAAGACATAAAATCTAAAATGTTTTTAATTATTCTACACCTCGTATAAGAAACAAGTAACATAACACATTTAAAGTAGTAAAATTTTAAATATTTATTGTCTATGTATCTTTTTTGATTTATTTCACCTTACCCATCTCTCGTCATCTTTCGACTATTTTTCGCTCGCGGTTGATACGTAGCATTGAGAGTGTCTTGGCATTTGTTCGCTTCGTGCAAAGGTCAAAGAATGAAGTCAGAAACACAAAAGTTAACTCAATAGAACTACATCCGTGAACTTTTTTGAAAGTACTGGACGTCCTAAAAAAACGAAGAATTTTTTTGTCAAAAACAGCTTGCTTAATTTTGCATCTAATAAAACTTCTAAGCTACTTTTTCATACAATAAAATAATTTCAAAACATAATCAAGAATAGTATGAATTGTGAATATGGTCCTTATATTTGTTAATCTCGATGTGATCCAACGGTGGGGCATATCAGACTCGTCAATGTAAGCATCTTTTTTTTACAGTTTGAATTTCTCAATGATTGCTTGTTATCCGGTATCGCAATTGGGAGCTTTCGTGCCTGACAATCCAAATAATGCGGGTTCAATTTCCACACCTGCCATATTTTTAACAATCTAAAAATGCATATTATGCTATATTTGTCTGACAAACAATTCTCGTGAAAAATAATATGTCAAGGCGTCAAGGATTACTGAGATCCATATAGTCCACTTTCGAAGTGGATATCTTCAAAGTGTGGAGCTCCATATTCTCCACTTTAGGAGCCAATATGGTATAAGAAAAAGAAGAATGTCTTTTAACCCCTAGATATCTGGTTTTGTATTTATTTTGTCCATATTCGAGATTTTGATGAGAATTTCTTATAACAAAGCACGCATATTTAATCATTCAGTTATCAAGGTACTTAATTTAAACATCAGAGAATCCTTCTATATACTCCATAGAAATCATATCCATTGTTATAATTTGGCTGTCATATAGCTAAAAATGTTTTTGATTAAATTGGCATTGTTGACGCAAATTGTGTTCAGCAAAATACAATATTTATTTTATTTATATGATAGAAATTATCCACATGTATAAAACATACATAATTTAAAATTATACAATAATGAGCATTTTTCTCATTTAGCCAATCAATAATTTTTTATAACAGTTAAGCTTTTTTTTTAAATCTCTAAAAAGTAGGAAATTCGAACTTAGTTTCTGCTAAAGCTTAAAATGGTATAAATCGAGCCAAAACTATTATAGGCATGAAATTTAATACTTTTTAAGCTTTTATGATCTAATTGTATTTATATCCCAGACTCAAGTCTCAAATGTAGTCATATATTTCGACAGTAGATAGAAAAAAGGACGTAACCCACACAGAACAGATTTTATAGGAGCCACAAAAATGTTTATTCAATAATTTTAAGCCAAAATTGTAACATCACATAAGAACAGCCTTAAAGTACATGAAGATTATAACTGGTATTTTATTTACTTAACATGGTAAAAATTTAATACGTTATTTAAAAAAAAAAACAATTAATTCGATTAGGGGAAAGCTTTTTTTCCTGATTGCTAATTTTGCAGAACATTATTTTTTAAAACTTAAAAGCTATATTTAGACACTAATTCAATATTTTCAGCTTATATCTTTCTGACAGAACATTTACTAAGTTGTATATATTGTGATTATCGAATAAGAGCCATTTTGAAAAATTGAAGGTTACGTCCTAAATCCTTTCCACAGTCGATATATTTGTGTCAATTCAAAATTTCTTACTTCAAATTCAAATATAAAAAAACAACGATTTCAAATTTTGTTCCAGTTTTAATTTCTGACTTTGAAAAATATATATGCCTTGCAAAGGACAAATCAAAAACTGTTAAAATGATAGTTAATTACAATTTAATTAATTAATTAGTCTCGCCTAACAATCTGGGGAATGCGGGTTCAATTCCCCATTTGTCGGACTTTAAAAATCTGAAAATACAAGACTGGATGCCCACTGGGTTGAGCAACGGTCAGACGAATATCTCTCGTAAAAAATAATCTGTGAAGACGTCTTCACACTGCGAAGATCCATATACTCCACTATTGGAATGAACATGACTTAAAAACATGCCCAAATAATAAAACTACAAGTAACCAAATTATATTGTATTACATCTCTGCTGGAGATATTTAATATTGATGTGTATTCGATGTGAAAGTTTTTTTTTCTAGTCTCACGAATTCGTTACGTGCGCGGTATAAATTACAAGACGGTAACTTTTTCTTTGGCCTTTCTAAAAATAAAATACATTTTGCAAAGTACGGCGGAAATACAATAACAGATATCAAAGAGTCTTTTGATTTTGGAAAGAAATTCGAATTTCGAAAAGATTTGAATTTGAAAAGAAAATTCAAATATGGAACAAAAAAATTAGCAACCGCCAGCACAAAACCTTTTCTGTAGGTCTCGAATTCATATTTTAGTTTTGCAAAATAAGCACTATTTTTCTTTTTATAAAATCAAAATACACCAGTAAAAATCGCCAAACAAATATTCAGCATTTTTAATATATTATGATAATTTTGTTGAGTGATGATGATTTTTTACCTTCTATCTGCCTAGTAAATAGATAATGTGATCCTTTATAAGGTGGAAATTTTCACTTCATAAATAGAATGTAACAATAACATCCTAATACAAAAGATTTATCTTGATAACGATATATTTTCCCAAAAACTATCCATTATAGGCAATTATCAGTGCAGTAAATTTACAGTTGATTATAATTGTAATTATTTAAATACAATAAAATAATTTACAATATATTAAAAAACTTGTTACCTATTCCACTTATTTTAAATAATAAAAAATATTATCCAGAACAAATTTAAAATAAATTAAATACGGTGACTTAATTATAGTCTTCCCGGTAGTGTAGTTGGTAGCGTGCTTGCCTATCAATCAGGGGAATGCAGGTTTGATTTCTGATCTGTCGGATTGAAAAATCTAAAAATGCAGGACTGGATGCCTGTTAGGTTGATTTATTGTCTGGCAAACAATTCTCGTAAAAAATAATCTGTCAATACGTCTTCATAATACGGAGATCTATATACTTTACTTTCGGAGTCGACATCTTCACACTGTGTAGATCCATATGCGCCACTTTAGGAGCGAATATAGTATGGTAAATAAATTCAAAAAATATTTCAAGCTTCATGGTAGTAATTATCAAATATTGATAAGTGCATAATGCTTTTATAGTTTAATTAAATTACTAATAATAATAAATCAATATGTTTTTTCAGGGTATTTCACAAAATGCTTTACCAAGCTCCAAGTCCTCAGAGGAAGAAGGAGCCAGCCCCTCGTGAGAATAAACTTCGACTCTTCCTCAAACGATCGTCGGAGCCACTTCTTAATCTTCAAAATGCAGCTAATCAGGTGCACTTTTATTAGTCTATTAAATTATAAATAATATGAGTAAAATACACGACAATAACGACCACCCCAAAACATCAAAATTACACCTCATTATAAAATTAATGAACATTATTATATTTTCAAATAATTTACAGCGTTTTACTGTGGTAATTTTAAAGTATCTTATCAATTTTGAGTCGTTTTGAAATATTGATTAGTTTTTAAAATACCGATTCATTTTATAGAAAATAATTCAGTAAATTCTTTATATTTTCTTTCTTTGACTTTAGAAAGGCAAATGACGTAACGTACAGAGAATTAATTTTACAGGAGACCTATTTTTATAAGTCAAAATATTAATATTAAATATTGAAGTACATTATGACTTTAATTGATGTTTTATTTACTTATACTAATATTTATTGAATAATAATTAGAATAAATAAAATTGATGTGGCAGAAATTATTTCCTAGTCACAAATTACATAGACTAGGAGTCAATTTTAAAAGCTTAATTTAACAATTAGAGCTTTTGTCTTTTCAATAGAATATGTATTAAGTTGTAAACATTTTTATTATTAAAAAAAGCTGTTTAGAAAAAAACTGAAGGTCTCGTCTTTTTGCCTTACTATATAAGTTATAATATGATAAAAAAAAATTAAATGCTGTTACTTTAAATATGTAGCTATTTACACTTGAATTTATAATAATTCTAGATGATTAATTCGATTAATAAAAAACGATAGTAATATATGTGACATCTCAAATACATTATATGACGAAAATATAATATTTAATGTGTAGTTAAACATGAAAAACATCTGAATATTTACATATGTGTTATGTTACAGACAAAAATAAATATATTTACATAGGCAGTTCAAGTACGACAATTTTTTCTCGCGTATTTTTTATTTGTTCGTAACTTTTTATTGTTTACCTGAAAACCAAACAGCATCAAAAGCATACCCTTGTTAATGACGATGTTATATAGAGGATCCTTTGTAAGGCTTTGATATGCTTTTTGATGTTATGGCCCCCCAAAATCGTACATATATCCTAATATATTAAATATATACGAGTATTATAATGTAATTAGTAAACATTTGGTATGGCGTAGTAAATTTGCGGTATTTCTGGAATTCGTAAAGCTTACAGGAGAAGGGTCCCCAGTAGCTTTTGCAAGCTTTTACGTTATCTAAAATACTTAACTACATAAAAAGTATTTTCATGGTCTAATAAAACATTTTTAATGAATATAATGTTTTAAAAAAATACTTATTCATCATAGTATTATAATTATAATCCACGTTGTCTTTGTATTATTAAATTTAGACATATTTTTGATGAAATAAACGAACCGTTTCTAAATAAAAACAATACATTTTTTTAAATACTTACAATTTATAGTAAAAGATATAGTGTTTGCCATGTAAAAAGTTTATATTTCATATTACAGTCTTAACCATATAAAATTCATTCCTAATGTTAATTTGTTTGAAATTTCAATCGCGTATTTATCTTGTTTATTTTTATGTGGCTTGGATGTCTTCTGTTTTATTAAATCTAATTAAATACATTTATTTAATATGAAATACTACTTCCATAATATATTGTTTTAGTAAAATTGATTTTGATTGGTTCAAATCAATTTACAATATACTTTCATTACCATTAAACAGTTTCAAGGAAAACTCTTTTAAAAGTATGAAATTTAACATCTTTGTTACAAACTAAAAATAAAACATCTGCTGCTTGTCTCTTAAAAAATAATTAATATTATCTTATCAACATGAATTATTTGGTTGATTTCTATTTCACAATTTAGAATTTAGCTCAATTCTACCATAAACAGAAATAGTTTGACTAATGATAAATTCAGGACATTTGCCTCTATAATACTCCAATCATTATCTACCTTCAGTTAATTTGTCAATATAAAAGGATGCATTTATTGGCATACAATTAAAATTTTATAATTTAAGAGATTCTTTTTTACATATTCGTCAAACCAAGTGTTTACTATAATCGATTTTGTGTGACATTCTGTGAGTTCAGCTAGATAAAAGAATACTGTTTCGCGATATAATTATTTAAATTTTAAATAAGATTTATACTCGTATGTGCTCATAAATATTTTTTTCAAAATATGTAGATCCTACACCTACGCCGTAGACGCTCTACGACACTTACTTATTATATAATTTTCCGTGGTTATATTACGTATAATTAAAGTGACAAAAATATTACCAGCTTTGCTCACAGACAGTCAAGATGTTAGGTCGCAAGTAACCCCGAATTTTGAAAACATATTGTATTAATTATCTCTGTCCTGAAAAAAACTAAATCTTAAAATATATAAAAATCATCATTTATATATTATACTAATTAAATGTAATTTAAATATTTTTAAAATGATTAAAATGATGAATAAATGATACATATGAGGCCTCTAGTATCAAAACTTATAATTTCCTGTATGATACAGCACTGGAGAATAAGTTATGATACTAAAGTTCTCAAATATACCATTATCAAAGATTTCTTTTATTATTAGCGTTATAATAATTCAAATATTACTAATAGTCTAAAATTGTTGCAAAAACTATCTCATTAAGTAATATTTTTAAATAAACATATTTAAATTTTGAGTCCTTCGATAATTAATTAAGTTTAAGTAAAACTGGATTTTTTTTTATTAATCTCATACGTTTCAGCCAAAATAAAATATTTTTTAATGTAATTAATTATTCTATCGACTGAAAGTTCTTTTCAATCAGACAATTACTTGAAACATTCACATATATCATTATAGAAATGTATATCAAACTGTAAAACTCGGATAAAAATTAAAAATTCATTTTAAAGTTTACAGATTTAAACAGTTTAGATTTTTAAAGCATGTGAAGGCTCCAGATGAAAAAGTACTAATGTGAATTTGCTAATATGCTTCGCAAAATTTCAAGTTAACATCATATAAACTTAAACATTTCCAGTTTCCGTTTTCAGGAAATTGACAAAGTGAAATCACCTGTTTGGTTAAATGACAAAAGTAAATAAGGCTCGATCTTTTTTACGTTTACATAAATAAAATATTTCAAATTTAAAAAAAATAAATATTTAAAACATCCAAGCGAGTTGGGTCTTTTCTGAATATATACGTTGAATTTGCTTTCTCCTCCAACGACCACCACATATCTACACCCGTTATTAAAGCGTATGCCGTGGCGTAACAAACGTGAGGCGCATTTTAAGTGCTAGAAGTATCCCATGAGTAGCTTCCCAAGCCCTTGATTGGCGCGCGGGGAGTATTTATCTCCCATTCAGAAAAGACCTCGCTCGCAGTAAGATGCCATATTTTTTTATAGAAAATTATCTTGGTAGAAACCAACACAAAATAGCCAACCGATCCAGCAAATGGTCGAACAAACTTGAAAAGTTTTTTCCTTTCAACAGACATATTTCAACTGACCAAAGTATATATTATTTATAATGGCTACTTTAAAAAAATAAAATACATTTTTATATGTATTAATTGCGCCTAACAATCCGGGAAATGCGGGGTCAATTACCCGTCTGTCAGATTTAAAAAATCCGAAAAAAGAGGACTGGATGCCCATTGGGTTGAGTAATTGTCTGACAGACAATTCTCGTGAAAATAATCTGTTAATACATCTTCACATTGCGGAGATTCATATACTTCTCTTTCGGAGTGGATATCTTCAACCTGTGAAGATCCAAATGCTTCGCATTGGGAGCAAACATGGAATAAAAAAAATATTTATCAAAACTATGATTTTATCCGTCATATTGCTTAGTTGTATTAATAAAAAAAAATGAGTAGTTTTTGCAACATTTTTGGATTTTTTTTTGGTATTTAGTATTTTTTTATAGTTTCTCTCAGAACGGGGACGAGTTGTTTAGCCTCGTGTTATATAAATACGTATGTTTATTATATTGTGAGTGTGAGTGTCACCTCCTGTGTAACCGTCTGTTGTGTTTTTTGTATATGTGCGGCAGCGATCTGCTCAGTACGCGCAACAATTAGCCCCCATCCAAGAGGTAAAACGTCCCATTTCATCCTTTCGTAATATATCAATTATTACTCTCAGTCTGCCATCCTCCTTTGATAATCATATCATCATGCTCATTCATTGTCTTCATACTTCAACAATTTACCAAATGGCTCTAAAATATTTTTTAGATAATTAAATAAAAACACATTTCATAATTAATATTTTTGACTGATGGTGCTCGATGGAAATTGATTTTAAATTATTCAAAACTGGTAAACTTCCATATGTGAGATCACTGTTAGCAAACCGTGTGTCGCCTTTTAGCATCTTCAGGCTACATTATATGTTATATGTTCGCTTACTGCCCACACATAGTGTAGCCTGAAGATGCCGAAAGGCGAAACCCGGGTCGCTAACAGTGATCTC